>CP139508.1:433742376-433970484 GCA_021014915.2 Artemisia tridentata subsp. tridentata
AAGAATTATGTTTATTGTTATTGAGGTGAGATCCCCCACAAACAGCTAATATCTAAAGAACAAAATAGATGATCTCAACCATGCATCATACTTTCATCCAATGGCTAAGATTGAAGTAGAAAGTAACAAAAGAAGGGCAAAAACGTCATTTTGCATCTTCAATAAAAGAAAAAAAATATCTTGGATCCATCTCATTTTATTGAGATACTTTCTCTGTCCTCAAAAACATACACAAACAAATTTCTCTCTCATCTCCTTACTCCACCGTCGACCTTCACCTATAACCGCCGTCGGAATCACCATGAAACCACCGTCGGAATCACACAAATCAAAATAAAAACACCGAGAATCAACATAAAACCGTTGTCGTCGTCGTCTCCGTCGTTCCTCTTCTTCCGATTCACCGGAAAACACCGCCGCCGTCTAATATGGTTGAAAATCAACAATTAAACAATGTTATAGATGAAAATCACTTAATAGAAGTTCCAGTAGATGATGTAGTTATAGAAGATGTTTTAGATTATTTACCAGATCCAATACCAGAAGATAAAGATAAATATGATGCTATAAAAGAAATTGAAGTTAAAATCCCTTGAGATTCTATATTGCGAGAAAAGTGTAAATTTCATGGGATTTACACTTTGCTTTATATAAACTGGAAGTAGAAAATCCCTTGAGATTCTATTTTTGTTGTGTAATGTTGTGAGAAAAGTGTAAATCCCATGAGATACTAGATAAGCAGATAAGTTACTTATATTCTTGTTGTGTAATGTTGTGTAATGTTGGAAGAAGAACTATTTTTATGTGGTCGTCTTGAGCCTTATTAAAGTAAGTATTTACTTTCTGTTGTAAAGTGTTGTATACAGAATCCCATGTGATTCTTTGATGAATCCCTTGTGATTCATACAGAATCACATGTAATTCTAGATGAATCCTTTGTGATTGAGACAGAATCCCATATGATTCTGTTATTTATACAGAATCCCATGTAATTCTTTGATGAATCCCTTGTGATTCATACAAAATCACATGTGATTCTAGATGAATCCTTTGTGATTGTGACAGAATCCCATGTGATTCTAGATGAATCTCATGTGATTCATGTTGAATCCCAATTGACATTTTCTTAGAATTATAGAAATTTATGCTCTTTTTTTTATATAATTTTGTAGAAAACGTTGTTTGCCCGTCATTTGAAGCTGCATGGTCACAAAAAACATGCTAACATTGGTAAAGTCAAGACAAAAATCCCAAAGCTGAAGTGGATGACCAAGAAAAAGTTCCGAGATTGCAGTATTTTCACTATGTTACATATGGAACCTTACACCAGTGAAGCTGCCGGAAAATGGGATTGTGGGCTGGTTGCCGAGTCGGAAGGCCAGTCTGACATGTTGAGGCTATTGATATTGTTACACGAGCTTAATGATCATGCGGAGAAGATGCTTGAATTAGCAAAGGAGTTTGATAAACTTGCTTCTTCTGAAAAGATGTCTATAATTGTTGAAGCAGTTAGGAATAGGGAGGAACGTGAGCGTATCTAATCATTCAAGAAAAAGACCGTCTTTTGTGAAGTTGAATGTCTTTTTTTGAAGTCATTGAAAACATGTGAATGGTAGAATAGTTTATAATTGTATAAGATACATAAGTTTGTCCTTATGCTAGATCAGTTTATCCATGATAAATCATTTTATGTCCATGGTAGAACAGCATTACCATAACTAATCTTTTATGATTTTTTGTCAAGTAACATTAGTGTAGTTTCTTTGATGAATCCCATGGGATTCTTTGATGAATCACTTGTGATTCATCCTTTATCCCATGTGATTCATAGAGAATCTCATGTGATTCATACAGATTACCCATGTGATAAAGTTATTGAAAGAGAATATAAGTAACAAACATGATATATTCAAAGTAAACAAGATATATTCTAAGTAAACAAGAATTTCCTTTGCAAATCATCTATATATTCATGTAAAGAAGAAAAAGAACTAACAAAAACAAGAATATAAGTAACAACATCAGGTGCCTTCTCATTTGCCTTATCAGTAACAACATCCGACGCTTTCTCCTTAACAACACCCGGTGCTTTCTCCTGAACAACAACTGGCACCTTCTCCTTCTCCTGAACAACAATCAGCGCCTTCACCGTAACAACAGCCGGCGACTTCTCATTAGGATTGAACTGAGATAACGACGTCGAGTTCAAAACTTTATTGGCAGGTTTGTCCGTTGACTGATGCATATCCTTGGTAATCCACTTCTTATTCCTAGGCGAACCACTAGCAGTAGCATTAAGAACACCGAACATAAAAAAAAAAAAAAAAAAAAAAAAAAAAAAAAAAAAAAAAAAAAAAAAAAAAACAACAACAACAAAAACAACAAAAACAAAAACATTAGTCATACAATAAAAAGGCATTAAGAATCACATGAGATTCTGTATGAATCTCATAGGATTCCGAATGAATCACATGAGATTCAACATAAATCACATGGATCAAGTTATATGTTACAAGTCATGAATTAAGTTATATGTTACAACAATCTTGTATATCCAAAAGAGCTACAAAGAGTGCTAACAAGCCTATCTCATATAAGAAATGATCACTGCAACGCGCAATCTAGGCTATACCCTTAGACTATGATATCATGTATGACCAAGTACAAGACCACAAAATACAAAACGGAAATGTAACATACTCTAACTAACATCATACCACCTTAGTGTTGGAATTTTAATATACAACAAACCATAATTAAACCAATTAAACATCAAAGAACACATGTGGAAGCGTAGGAACAATAACAATTAATTAACCGAATTTAAATGTGTGGGTACCTTTTTGATTCTAGCAAAACAAGAATCAATTCTTCAATTAATCAACAAGATGAACCCTAATTAGGGTTTATGTGGATTATATGAATTACCCCTTACCGTTTTATAATTCAATCCAAGATACTAACAATAGTATGTTAGTACCACGTTCTTGTACACACGTACTATAACGAATTAAAGTTATGCTACCAAAGATAACACAAATAAAACCAAACGATTTGTTTTTTTATCAAAAAAATCGATCGACCCTAATAGAGGGTGTTTGTTCGATCGACTAACAAGAAAGAAAAAAGAAAACAAATTTAGGGATAACTTGTATGTACAAAAGATATAAAACCAATGACCCTAGATTTGTTTATATAGTGTAGATAACTTGGAAGACAAGTTAGTGTAGGATTGGGTTACCCCAATCCTCCACCGATCGGCCATAGTCCCAAAAGAGGGATCCGGAACCTTCTCGACTTTCCAATTATTCACTATATAATTATTTCATTTTATTAGTTAACGGTTGTTAGTCAATATCCGTTAATTACTAACGGTCGTTATGTATTTGTGTAATAAATAATCAAATATAATATTTTATATATAATTATTAATCTTTAATTCTCATACGTAAAGTGTGCAATCCCGTGGTCTCGAGTTCGATCCTAACATACGACTACTAAATTATGTCCATAAAACTAACACTTAGCATACACAGACGGATGACTAGCAGTATACACATGACTATCTAATCATACACATCCCATATATGACTATCTAATCAAAATCACATTTGATTTACATAAACCATAAAAACAGTAACTAACTAACTAATAATAATAACTAACTAACTAAAATAAAAATAACTAACTAATAAAAACAATAATCATAATAAAAAACACTCATCATCAAAAAATCACATGTGATTCAAATAAAACATAAAAAATAACTAACTAATATCAACACTAGTCATCATAAAAAACACATTAAAAAAAAAAAAAAAAAAAAAAAAAAAAAAAAAAAAAAAAAAAAAAAGCTCACCAATATCGCTGATTGGTAGCTTATTTTGATCAGTTACAGCAGGTGAAGACGATTGGACCAATGGTTATCCTTTAGATAGTTCTAAGTCATGTCGTATATCGATTGAATAGCAGTGAATTAGCGGTTTGAGTGATGAATTTGGCGGTTAGGGTTTGAGAGATCAATTGGGGGGGAAGGTTATTGAGAAAGAGAAAGAGAAGGATTGAAAGAGATGAGTAAATGCGATATCTAATGGTGAGTAAATGAAGATACAGTGAAATTATGTAACTGCCCCTCCATATAATCTAAAATGAAAAGAAGTTTTAATCTCAGCCGTCGGATGATGAAACAATGAAAGGTCAGGATCGCGTGAATTGATCTTTAGATAAAAGTTGTTCCGTATGAAACTTTTGTCTATTGTTATTAACTTATTTTACTTGTACTTTAAATTATTTTTCTTCTTTTGTGACAATCACGCAACATAAAACTTATGCATCATTTATCACCCAAATCAAAAGTCATCATCACCTAGTAATAATTATGAAGATAAACAACACAACGATTTTTTATTCTATCAATAAATTCAAACCGATAGTTTATAGGATTAACATGGTTTTAATGCTTATAATACTCCGTAGTACGCTATATCCCTTAAGGCTGGGCACAGTCGTAACCGAACATGACCCTGCCACATCAGCTTTCTCTCTCTTATGACCAGACATGACCAAATTGCCATAGTCGGTAACCAAGTTATTTTTTTTTTTAATTTTCTATTTTTTTAATTCAAATATTTTAAACAACAAATTTAAAATTCATTAAAAATAAAAACATTACAATATCAATTAAAAATTTAAACTAATAAAACTTAAACATTACAATACTTATTAAAAACTTAAACTAATAATCTAAGTTGTAACGTGCCTTAATTGCTGCCTTAAGATCCAAAAGTTCTTGTAGTTGTTGTGGGGGCAAATTTTGGTCAATTGCTGAATTGTAGAAAATCAAGTCTTTCTCTCGTTTTGATTGGGCCATGAATGCCATTTGCTGTCGTTGGAGCTCAATTTTCTCTTTTTATCTCCAGCTCTTTTTCCTTCAACTTCAAGTATGACTCTTCCATGTCCTTATTTTTCCTCGGTTTTGACGGCTTGAACTTGAAAAAGGTCTGGGCTAACGAACTTACAAATGATGATGGTGGATCACGAGAGGAGGAGGATGATTTCTTCCTGGCTGCGTCACGACCTTGTGGTCGTGATTTTCTAGTCTCTTCCTCATCATCAGAATCATCCACGTTTTGGAAATTCAAAAGACCTTTTGTTGATCCCTAAGTGGTTTCCGAACCCTTTGATTTCTTCCGACTCTTCGTTCTGAAAGCAGGCACCTCGTGATTCTTCCAAGCATCATGATTACTCAAAATTTCCCAACACTCCTTCAATGTAAACTCATGACCGTAAATCACACGGTATTCTCTAAGAGCTTTTGAGAGGTCGTATGCATCACTCTCACCACTTCCGTGATTATCCTTGATATTATCCATAATACCACAAAATTGCCCAACCCTACTGCGAATCCTATTCTTTCATTTGGTCGTGATTGAGTCGTACCTTCTTGACGAACCAGTTTCTTTTTCAAAGTACGCTATCATCTCCTCCCAAAACTCATTCCTGTTGATAGCGTTTCCTCTCTCAGAATTTTCCGACACATGAACCCAAGCTCTACAAA
Source organism: Artemisia tridentata subsp. tridentata (assembly GCA_021014915.2). Taxonomy (NCBI): domain Eukaryota; kingdom Viridiplantae; phylum Streptophyta; class Magnoliopsida; order Asterales; family Asteraceae; genus Artemisia; species Artemisia tridentata. The sequence continues at coordinate 433,747,934 of CP139508.1, forward strand.
GCGCGATCTCTTCCGCCTTTATCCATGGTTCGTTCTTTTTGACTGGTTTGACCTTTTTGCCTTTGTCCTTCGCTTTTGTAGCACGTCTCGAAGGCTTCTTTGGTTTGACGGGTGACGTCTCTTCGACATCGACATCGTCATCGTCATCGTCTCCAACAGGCATGGAACCGTGGTACAAACCATGACCCGAACCTTACCCCATCGAAGCATCTTGACTCGGATAGTTATGAGTCGAGTGTTGTTGAGTCGGATAGTCTGCCATATAATCCTCCAAATTCATATCAAGATTATCACCCCGAAGCGGGGAATAATCTTGATACGGTTGGGAAGACTGCGAGAAATCAATGTTAGGATAATACGACGACCCACTTGGTTCTTGGTGATAATCCATATTAGGACGATGCGGTGGGACAAATGGACAATTACGGTAAAATGGGTTTTGATTTTGATTCAGTTGTGGTAGTCGTGTTGGACTTTCAAAAGCGGGAGCACGAAAGCGAAGACCCCGATTTTGTGGTGGTGTTATGCCGGTTAATTCAAATTTTGAATCCGGCGAGAAATTCAAATTCGGGGCATTTTGGGGTAGTCGGGATCGTCGGTTTTTTGATGTGGGAGTATTTTTTTGTCCATTTGTGATTGTGAAATATCGGTCGTCGGGATCGTCGGTTTTTGTCCATTTGTGATTGTGAAATATCGGTCGAAAAAACGACCCTTCTCTCCTCATGCTCGACCGACGACCGACCTCGACCGAATGTGCCACAGTGGGCTTGACCGAGCAAAATATCGATCGACCGATCCTTGGGACCGATCGACTGTGCCCATCCTAAGTGAAAAGATAAAGATGTTGACGCTTTTATGTCCCTCTTTTATGTCACTTATAATTAAGATTTAAAAAGATGTACAAGGTTCAATGAGCAATAAAACGATTACTTTATAAGGCCAACCGTTATAATAATTTTAGTAAAAACTTTATAACGTGTAAACCATGTTGAATACATTTTCTATAATAATTTTTTCTGGAAGTTGCTAAACGTTGCTCATAGGGTTGCGTTATAAGTATTGAAGCATGCGTTAATTATTTGTACTTTTAATAATGCGAGTAATTGTTTACCTCATGTATTTAACTTTTGTCAACCAATTTTATGTATATTCGATTATGCATATTTTTATTTTTTAAACATAACTCTTAGCGCACTTGGTATCTTGACCTCAGGTTATGCTATAATTCAACGCCACGCCAGCTTTAACATTTCAACTTTAACTCACAAAAAACACCCCTTATCATAACTCAACATTTTGGGTCCTACTTTTTTTAAAATAATAAAATTTACAAATTCAACCATAAACTAATACTTCATTTAATAAACAACCTATCACTTTATTAATAACCATAAAAATATTACTCCGTACATAAACATTACAAAATACAATATGAAATACGATACGGAAAAAAAAACATACGAACTAAAATACACTACAATACTAGCTACATAAACCTATCTTAATCTGACTACTCCCTACATGTAGAATCATATGAAAGGAGACTTATACCCAGGAAATTCCTCAATGAATGCCGCTCGTTCTGCTTCTTCCTTCTTGAGTTTCTCATCCAACTCTTGTTGTTGCCTTGCTTGCTCTGCTTCAAATTCTCTTAATGCCTGTTCGTCACACATCATTTGATAATGCTGGCTCGCAGTTACGCCACGCTCATCAACTGCCTCATCTTCATAACCCGTAAATGGGGGAGACTGTTATTGCTCAATAAATCTAGGTGCATCAGATGAAGTTGATGCACCTAACCTAAGTTGAATCAATTGTTGTGATACAGAACCAACAACTTTGTTTTCCTCATAGCTCAAACGGATTTTGTTACTGATGTTGGATTGTATCTTTGAAACACACCCCCACAACGTGTCACTAATGGCGTCGTCTTTCTTGGCTTCATGGCTCAAAAATCGGTCAATCATAACTTGTCTTTCCGCAGAAATGTCTTTGCATTTCGCGTATCGTTGTCTCAAACGTTCTTTCTTTGCTTTTGCAAGCTGAAACTGATTGGTAACGTCGATAATAACCTTTTGTCGAGCCGCATCGTCTTTATCGCATTGTTTTTTAATATACACTTGCATTTCTTCGACGGAATGTGGGGGACGATAAGCCATAAAGGGCGGTTATGTGATTTTTTTGATTAATAGTGTATGGAAAGTGTGTAAAACTAACATGTAAACGTTGGTATTTATAGAAGCTTTTGAATTCAAATTGAAACTAGCTGTTAAGGGGCGATTGTGTATTTTTTTTAACCTAAACTAGCCGTTATAATAACCAAGGGGGTGTTTTGAAAGGTTTTTTTTTTTTTTTTTTTTTTTTTTTTTTTTTTTTTTTTTTTTGAATGCAAAATGTTATAGTCGTTGAGGGGTATATATGTATTTTTTTTTAATTTTTTTTTAATTATTGAACTCAACCTTAACGTTGCGTTGCCAACGCCTAGGCCAACGCAAGCTGTTAACGCAAATGCATGGTATCATAACTCAAGCATAACGCAAGGCAACGCTCGTCCACGTCACCCTTAACGCAAGCCTTGCGTTATGATACCGAAGGCTCTTAAGGTTAAGTTTAGCAAAACCTTTTTTTTAATGACTTTGAAGTTCAGCCTATCACAATGACTATACGGAATGTCATTAAAGTGTGCCTTTTTGCACTTTGTCGTTTAATTTGTGGGTTAACTAATCATTTTTTTAAAGACATCTCACTTCAATAATAATTAATTGATTTAATTCCTTTTAAAAATAGCTCAAACAAGTCATTCAAAACATTGAGGGCGTGTCTGGTAAGTACAGGGGAAAAGGAAATGGTAAGGGTAAGGGTAAAGGAATGCAAAGGAATGGGTTCTTACCCCCCAATTTACTCTATAATGGTTGATTACCCACTATTGGGTAATCAATACCTTTGCACTCCCTAACCAAACACCATTATTTGAGTGAGATGGTACCTTTTGAATACCTTACCCATTCCCCACCCCCCTTAAACCCCCCACCAAGCACCCCCTGAGGTTTCAATATTACATTATGAATTTAAGAATTATAATATTTGATTAAACCACAAAACCAATTTTTATTTTAAATTTCAGAACATTAAATTGTTTAAAATTATATATATTCTTTTAAGACACTAGCCGGATAGTCGTACGTTACGGCGGCGAGTACCCATTTAAGAATTTTTTTTGGCAAGGGATGTTTTTTGATTACACATTTTTGGTGACAATAATTTTATCGATATTGTTGCTAAAAGTGGCACCTTTTTTCTTCAAAATTGTTGCAAAAATACCATATGACCGTCATTTGAAAGTACTTGGGGTGCGTTTGGTTCACAAATGGTATTAGGATTTGAGAATGGTTTGAAAGATTGGAGAAAAGTTTGAGAAAAAGTATAGATTTTGAATTAAATGAGGAGAGAGAAAATAAATGATTAATTTTTTTATTTTTATTTTAAGAGTTATTTAATAAAATAATTAAAAAATCCTTTTTTTTTATTAATTTATTTAAGGAGGATGTGTGTATGTAAATTATGGTGGGGCCACATGAAGCTGGGAATCGTCCAAAGATATGTTCATTGAGGGGAATCATATTTTTGTGTGTTGGCCCACTTTAATTCCATTCCCTGGTGTACCAAACAAATGATATCCACAATCAAAGTATTACTTGAAAGTAAAAAGAGGCAATCAAACGGGCCCTTAATGTCACTCGTAACTGATGCAGTGCAATCAGTCAGTTATGAGATATATTGTGAGATAAGTGTTATAGGGTGTGAAAAAATTGCAACTAAAAAAAAATAATATAATGATATTGAAACATGAGGGATGTTTGTAGTTGATTTTTACAAATGAACAAAATTAATTAAAATATGACAAAAAAATTTAAATCTTCAATTCCTTTAAACAAATGACCAAATAATTGCAATTTTATCATAATCCCATTTTTAGCAACCTATATAAATTTTCTTCTTAATATTTTCCTGATTTTTGATTTTCTTCAAACTGTTTTAGAATACCTTTTTATTACTCACTAGTAATTTACGGAGTATTTATTTTCTTTTGGGTTTTAGCGACATTTCACTATAACGTCAGTTTAGTGGCGGTCTTGAATTCTTTTAGTTGCAACATCATATTTAGCGAAACTTTTGGGATAAACATCATACCTTATAAGGGGAGTAGGAGTGGTAATTCCCAAATTATCGTACCTCCTAACCTAATTCACTGACGCTTGATAAATTTTCATCCCTCTCAATTTATTATTTTTATTTTTATTATTTTTTTATTAAACTAAAATCCCATTATCCTTGCACACACATATTTGTTTAATCTGCCTACCACACAAATCATATAACCTCTCACCTAACATTATCATCTTCATCTGCTCATCTCAACTCAGTCAAACAAAACCGATCTCATCCCCATCACAACCTCAATATTATCTCCATCATCATCACACTCTTATCCGAATACCAAACAAACAAACCCATGTTTGTTGCTGTCTGCAACGACAACCCAACACCAAAGAAAACCTTTTTAATCTATTTCTTTTGGTTTCTAGATCTTGTTAAAGATCTCAAGTAGGTTTTTTATGTTTTTGTGTTTTGTTTTCGTTTTAGTTTAAACCGAATCAAAGGGAGGTGAAAACAATTATGTTGAGAATTGGGATTTTTTTTTTTTTTTTTTTAAGCTAGCCAACGGTCATATTGAGAATTTATCACCACCGAGTAAAGATGCCGTTGGGCATAAATTTTGGGCATACCGTTGGCACCGGCGACGGTGTTACCGGCGATATGGACCATAAATTTTGGCCATACCGCTGCCACTTCTAGTGCCCTAAGATTTTTCTTCACAGTATGTGACAATTTAGTTTATTGTTGCTAAATTAAACAATGGGAAAAATCACAACATGATTACTATTTAAGTATTTAGTTTTCTCAACTCCATTTTTTTTTTCTTTTCAAACATCAAAGTTTAATGAAGTTAACTTAAACAAGATCCATGATACACAAATTAAAAGGGGGTAAGAGTTACAAATTACCAATGTATTTTCAAATTTGTATCGACTTGAAACACATACTATTTTATTCAAGGACTTCCACAACGTACTTTCAAATTCTGTTCCAAGATAACCAATATAACCCTGAAGTGGCTATATTACCCTTGTACGGTCGTTAGTCCTTTTGCAAGTTTTTGTCCGTTTTTTCACATTTTCGTCCGTTTTTATATGTTTTAGTTCGTTTTTGCACGTTTTCGTCCGTTTTTACACGTTTTCGTCCGTTTTTACACGTTTTCGTCAGTTTTTACACGTTTTCATTTGTTTTGCTAAAAACTGTGAACAAAAACGGACGAAAACGTGTAAAAATGAATGAAAATGTGTAAACGGACGAAAATGGAAAAAAATGGACGAAAACATAAAAAAAGGAACGAAATCGTGTAAAAATGAACGAAAAAATGTAAAACGGATAAAATCGGAACAAAATTTGAAAGTACGTTGTTGAAGTCGTTGAATAAAATAGTATGTAAATGTTTTTTACTTACTTTGTCACTAGTTGTCAGAAATTTCATTTTTGTTGGCCTTCCAAACAAACAAACAAACAAACCACAAATATTTTAATCACTCACTCACTCACAATCACACACTAAAAACACACACAGAAATGATGATGAAGCATGTTTACACTTTGTCACTACAGGTATGCAATACAAGATACTAATCCCTCACTAATTACAATTCATTACATCTTTTTTATAACCTTAATTTCAGTTCAAATATTAATGCACATTCATCTTCAAATTTGGTAAATCCTTTTTTTTTTTTTTTTTTTTTTTTTTTTGTAGTATTGGATTTTAATGTAGGACAATACCCAGTTGCCAAAATTCCATTTTTATAACTTAATTTGATGTAAAATGTGTTTATGTGAAAATGTTGTGCTTTTGTTTATAATTTTGGGTAATATTTGTTTAGATCTAGGAAATCTTGAAATGTTACTGTCTGAATTTAAATATCTAAATGCTATATTTTTGTAATAGCTGTTTGTTATTGTTGCTAATTGGATCTTGATTTGTATGTGATTTGATGTTTTTTAGCTTAAAATTGTATAAAAATGACAACTTTTTGATCTTATATGGTTTGTATTTGAATTAACATTTTAGTAATTTAGAACTGAATAAATAATTGTATTTGTTGTGCATCTTGTGATGTAATGTGTTAATGTTGATGGTTTTAGTAGTAACTTTGTATAAATTGATATCGAAATGAATGTTACAATGCTTATGATTTAATATATTGTTGTGTAGGTTTGATCATACATAGGAACTGATTATTCAAAGTTGAATGAACAAGATCTTTATTTGTTAGTGAAGTTAAGTTTGATCTGATTTTGTTGTCCGAGATCTTCAACAATGAGTTCTCGGTTCCCATCTCATCAGTTGAGCAGTGGATTGTATGTATCGGGGCGGCCGGAGCCACCTAAAGAAAAGGCTCCGACAATGTCATCCACAGCAGCGCCTTACACTGGCGGGGATATTAAGAAGTCGGGTGAATTAGGAAAGATGTTTGATGTGGATCATAATGGTTCTAGACCAAGAAAATCTGGACAGTTAGCTGGTGCTCCATTAAGGACAGGGTCTATTAGTGGTGGGAATACCTCGTCGCATTCCATGACTCGAATAGGTTCTTTGTCGGGTGGTGTTCCTGGATCAGGTTCAATGAAGAAAACGAGTTCTGGTCCGTTAAACAAACATGGTGAACCGATAAGAAAGTCATCTGGTCCTCAAGGTGGAGGGATGACTTCTCGACAAAATTCTGGACCTTTACCTCCAGTTCTCCCTGCCACTGGTCTAATTACGTCTGGGCCGCTTAACTCATCAGGTGCACCAAGAAAGTCATCAGGTCCGTTGGACTCTTCAGGGTCAATTAAGACACGAACCATTTCAATGGTTAAAAACCCGTCGGTTACTCATTTGAGCCAGGAGGATACTAATTCATTCTTCAGGAGCTTCCCGAAGATTGTGTTTTGGTCGATTGTTTTGCTGTTTGTTATGGGATTTATTGCTGCAATTTTTATACTTGCAGCCGTTGGTAATCCAATTCTTCTTGTTGTTGTCGTGGTTCTTTTTGCTATTGTGAGTTCGGCCTTTTCTTGGAATGCTTATTGGGGTAGAAAAGCTGTCATTAAGTACATCTCTGAGTATCCAGATGCCGAGCTTAGAACAGCAAAAGACGGCCAGTTCGTCAAGGTTTCTGGGGTAAGTCAGACAGACCCTCGTATATTCATGAATGCACACATACGTTCCATATTGTTACTTTTCGTCATTTGCACATTTGAAGTTCTCGATGGCTTATGATATACCACATCTATTTCGTTTTCTTGTGTGTTTATCTCTATACTTTATTAAGGGTCTCGCTGATTGGCTATGTTGCCACTACTGCTCCCCACTATGATTAATAGAACATGTACACATTTAAGAATGCTTTTATCATGGTATGACAATCAAGATAGGGTTTTAGATACCGTGGTCCTACCACTGCAAGCGTCACCCTACTATCAACAACAACCTGCATGATAGTGGGAGTGATTAAGGTGACTTGATATGTGGTATGGATAGGTAAGAAGTATATGTATATGTACCAAATTAATGTGAGTCAAACACCATGCCTATACATATACTTCTTACCAATACATATACTAATTACCAGTACCACTAGGCTAATGCCCTTTTGGCAGGAACAAGAAGTAAAATAGAACATGTACACATTTAAGAATGCTTTTATCATGGTTATGTTGCCACTACTGTTTCCCACTATGATTAATAGAACATGTACACATTTAAGAATGCTTTTATCATGGTATGACAATCAAGATAGGGTTTTAGATACCGTGGTCCTACCACTGCAAGCGTCACCCTACTATCAACAACAACCTGCATGATAGTGGGACTGTGGGAGTGGTTAACGTGACTTGATATGCGGGAGTGATTAAAGAGAGAATGTCCTTAATATCTTTTGTTTGAGGTTTGTGTACTCGATGACTGACATATGATCTTGAATGGTCCCTCCATTGACGATTCAAGAGGTATTCCTTGATTTAGAGAGATGCAAGTGAAAGCTCGTAGTGGCCACTTTTTGATGCTAGCTATACACATTATGAATGCAGTTGAGATGCAAACCAAGTAGGATGTTTTTCTCTCTAGTATGGAGTTTGAGCATCACACTGTGATATGCACTTTGTCTTATTGATTTCGGCACAAATAATTTCACATGAATAATGTTCATCATCTAGTAAAGTGTAAATGTAAGCTGCTTGATAAACGATCCTACAAGACATCGATAAAGATTTTAAGAACATTTTCTATTTGTGATTTAGTTTGTGAAAATACACTTGCTACTTGTTGGGAATCTCTTTCAATATTTAAGTAAAATTTGCATTCAATAAATTAGCTTGATTTATTCTATAAGTTGTATATTTGAAACATATTTCTGCACCATCATAAGGATGCTTTTGCTGATGAAGAAACTCTTGATTATTTTGAAGGTTGTTACTTGTGGAAATGTGCCTCTGGAGTCATCGTTCCAAAGGGTTCCTAGATGTGTTTATACATCCACAAGTTTATATGAATATCGAGGGTGGGATTCAAAAGCTGCCAATCCCACACATCGTCGGTTCACTTGGGGACTCCGGTCCATGGAGGTGAGTAAAAAGAAAAAGAAGAATAATTTTGAACTTATATGTGTAAAAAAGCTTTGATAGTATATTTTGATAATCTTTTGTAAATATTTGCAGAGGCATGTTGTGGATTTCTATATATCTGATTTCCAAACTGGGTTGAGGGCGTTAGTTAAGACTGGTTATGGTGCGAGGGTTACTCCATATGTCGAGGAATCTGCTGTTATTGATATTGATCAGTCTAACAAAGACATGTCTCCACAATTCGTAAGATGGTTGGCTGAGAGAAACCTCTCAAGTGATGATCGTGTAATGCGACTCAAAGAAGGGTATGCAAGATAACATCTAAGTTCCTTATAGTCTTATACTTCAGTATATGATATGTTTGTTGTTTTTTCTGGGAGACCTTAAGAACAACACCCGAAACCCACATTGTGGCAAGTACCCTGTAGATCTTTAGCAATGTAGACAAGAATCTAGTTTTTTATTCTCCAATGGGTTAAACAGGTAATGTTTAAAACGTAGTTAAAAGAGGAACGAGTCAATGGGTCAAAAGGGTGAAAGTCGCCCAAAGGCTTAGAACCTCGGAAATTATCTATCAATTATTAATTAAGCAAATATAGTTTCTGTAATCTTATTCAGAAATTGATACTTTAAGAATTTTAAAAAGATTTTGACAGATTGGCCCAACCCAATCCATCTGGGACCAATTAGAAGTTACTTGTTTTGACCCATTAAATCTTGAACATTGAACCTGTTGATTTACTTTATCTTTTTTTTCCGCTAATTTTCGTTTTCATTATCTCTTGTAACATAGGTACATTAAAGAGGGCAGCAGTGTGACCGTGATGGGAGTGGTCCAAAGAAATGATAATGTGTTGATGATTGTTCCTCCACCCGAGCCAGTTCCAACTGGATGCCAATGGAATAGATGTATGCTTCCTGCAAGCTTAGATGGCATCGTTTTGAGATGTGAAGACTCATCAAATCCAGATATCATTCCTGTGTAGCGTTTTGCTACTGGTTAAGTCAAAAGCTTGAGCAAAAGATGATAGGTGTATAGTCTTGTTTTTGTTACGTCCCATGATATTGTTTGGGATTGTTTTGTCAATGGTGTTGTGTGATTATGAAGCTTTTGGGGGAAACTTGATACTTGAAAAGGTTTTCAATTTTTCTGGTTTTTTTTTTTTTCCTTTCTTACTATTTTTTTTTTAAATTTTTTCTTGAGAAATGTATGATGAATTTGAGATTTACGGTATTATATGGGTCATTCATTCATGCCATTTTAATTCTTTGTGGGGGAGTATATTCATAAATCATAATATGTCTAATTCTAAAGTTTGTTAATCTTAGATTATATTGTTAATCTTATCTTAACTAAGAGATGGCGTATTGAGTTATTGAATGAGCACCTTTGTCAAAGTAGATGCTAAATTCATGGTAATGCTAGATGTCCACTGATTAACCATTAACTTCACCTAATGTATATATAAATAATGATAATAAGGGTGCGTTTGGTTTATGGGAATGAGTATAGGAATGAAGGAATGGATTCCATTCCCAATAAATTGTTTTGTTAGTGGGCTTTATTTTGAGATATGGGTATGAAACCATACAAATAGGCAAATCTCATACCGACCAAGCATGGTGGGTTTACGAACCATAGTAATTTCCCTTAACAAACCAAACGCTCCTAATATTTTTTGGCGTTTTCTGCAAAAGAAGGTATCAAATTATATGTCAATTCTTAATTAGTGTCTCATATTAATCAAAATGCTAAAAGTGTATTTCGTTTTAATTTTTTTAACAATAAAAGTAACTTTTACATTTTAGAGTTTCGCACACTATTAAAATGTTATTTAATAATTTCGCGAGAGTTACTTTTCATTGCAAAAGAAACAAAAGCTAAATAATTTTCTTAATCACATTAAGTATAAACATCGAATACAACACAACTCTCTATGAGGAAAATTCAAATGCATACTCTTTTTTTGGTGCATACTAATGGACAAATCCCCACCATCCATCTAGTTTGATCTAATGGTGAGGATTAACCTAAGATTAATTATGAAAACCTAAGTCCATGTTTTTTTTCCCTCTTTTTTTGTCTTTTTGTCTTTTTAATTGTTCACTCATTTTCTTTCTTTTTTTTTTTCTTTTTTTTTGTGTCTTTTTTTTTCTAATTCACGCTTCTTTTTTTCTTTTTCTTTTTTTGTTTTTTTTGTTTCTTTTTTGTTTTTTCTTTCCTAATTCACTTTTTTTTTTCTAATTCATTTTTTTTTAATTCACGTTTTTTTCTCTTCTACTTCGCTTTCATACGTTTTCGTCTGTTTTCATACATTTTCATCCGTTTTCGTCCGTTTTTTTACGTTTTTAAACGTTTTCATCCGTTTTCAAACGTTTTCGTCTGTTTTTATACGTTTTCGTCCGTTTTTATACGTTTTCGCCCGTTTTCAGACGTTTTTGTCCGTTTTTTACGTTTTCGCCCATTTTTAGTCGTTTTCGTCTATTTTCAGACGTTTTCGTCCGTTTTTATACATTTTCGTCTGTTTTCATCCGTTTTCTTACGTTTTCATCTGTTTTCTTATGTTTTCGTTCGTTTTCATACGTTTTCGTCTGTTTTAATACGTTTTTGTCCGTTTTCATCTGTTTTTCTTTCGTTTTCGTCCATTTTAATACGTTTTCGTCCATTTTCAGACGTGTTTTTACGCTTTCATACATTTTCGTCTGTTTTCTTACGTTTTCGTCCGTTTTCATCCGTTTTCTTACGTTTTCGCCCATTTTCGTCTGTTTTCATACGTTTTCGTCAAATTTTTTACGTTTTCGTTCATTTTAATATGTTTTCGTCCGTTTTCTTTCGTTTTCGTCCATTTTTCATACGTTTTTTTTCCGTTTTCATACGTATTCGTCCGTTTTCTTACGTTTTCGCCAGAAAACATTCATATGAGGTATCACTGGTGATATCACTGGTATCACTGGTGATATCACATTCATATGAGGTAATACCTTTGATATCACATTCACTGGTATCACTGGTGATATCACTGGTATCACTGGTGATATCACATTCATATGAGGTATCACTGGTGATATCACTCGTATCACTGGTGATATCACATTCATATCACAGAAAATCCCTTCTGAAAATCACTTGTCATATTCAGAAAATCACTTATGATATTCAGAATATCACTTGTGATATTCTGAATATCACAGAATATTAATTATGATATCCAGAATATCATTTGTGGTACTCAGAATATCACAGAATATCACTTGTGATATTCAGAATATAACTTGTGATATTCATAATATCACTTGTGATATTTATAAACATATGAAAACGTCTGAAAATGGCCAAAAACATTTAAAAACGGACGAAAACGAATGAAAAAACGGACGAAAACGTATGGAAATGGAAGAAAACGTATGAAAGTGTAAAAACATGTATGAAAAGGACAAAAACGTTTGAAAAATGGACGAAAACGAAAGAAAACGAATGAAAACGGACGAAAACGTATGAAAACGAACGAAAACGTAAGAAAACGGACGAAAACGTATAAAAACGAACGAAAATGTAAGAATACAGATGAAAACATATGAACACAGACGTTAACGGGCAAAAACGTAAGAAAGCAGACGAAAACGTATGAAACCGGACAAAAACGTATGAAAACGGACGAAAACGGGCGAAAACATATGAAAACGGGCCAAAACGTACGAAAACAGACAAAAACGTATGAAAACAGACGAAAATGTATGAAAGCGAAAAAAAACGTGTATTGGGAAAAAAAACGTTCATTAGAAAAAAAGACAAAAAAAAAAAAAAAAAAAAAAAAAAAAAACAAAAACAAAAAGAAAAAAAGAAAAAAAAAAAAGCGTGAATTTGTAAAAAAAAGACACAAAAAAAAAAGAAAAAAAAAAGAAAGAAAAAAAGTGAATAATAAAAAAGACAAAAAGACAAAGAAAAAGAGAAAAAAAAAACATGGACTTAGGTTTCCATATTTAATTTTAGGTTAATCCCCACCATTAGATCAAACTAGATTGATGGTGGGGATTTGTCCCTTGGTATGTACCAAAATAGGAGTATGCAAAATAAAGTGCCTCTACAACACAACTCTCTATCATCTACAAAAGAGAGAAATACAACTGAGATGCTAAAGTCAAACAATTATAGGAAGATCCCATAGTATGAACACTTAGTTGCTCGACCACGTCCTTTAACTTTTAAACTCGGAAGTTTATATATCAATTCATCCGTCAAAGAACATCTGCAACGTTTCAATATTCATGAGCAACCTCAAATTTCTTTGATATCACCTTTTCTTCGCATCCTCTCTTTCAATAACTTAAAGCCCGTTGCGGATTTAAGAATTAAGTTTGGGTGTAACACTTTCTCAGCTCGCTTTGCATCGTTGTAACCACCTCCACGTCAAGAAGTTGAAATCAAGATGTTAGAAGAACAAGAAAATTTAAGTAGCTCGTCAAAGCAAAGAAACCTCCCTCCTCTAGTGGGTACTAGCAGTTCACACTATCGTTCATCAAGTGACGAAAAGATGAAAGACATGCTCAAAGAATCGCAAAAAGAGAAAGAAATCAAGAGCACAGAAGAACAACCATATTCAAGCAGCCCAACAAAGAACACAACCTCTCCTTCAGCGGGTACTGGCACTTTAAGGGGGTCGTCTAAGGTTATAATTCATCCATTTGGTGCTTATACACACAATGATGTTGACCCAAGTTCCACCACCTAGATCATGTCTCCTACGGACTCCAAATATAGGCAACAATTCATTTTACTATTTAATTCACAATGATACATATAAGAAGCTAGAAATAAATTTTGGTTGCACTCAACCTAGATTATTTAGATTACTTGCATTTGCATGATTAATATTTTGTAACAATTATTTAAGGTCAACATTTCTCTTAATTGAATTTTGTAATGATTTCACGTATTGACATACGTTCATGGTGGTATTGGTAGCATATTCATCATGGGCTTATCCATTTGAAGTTGCATTCTTAAAAACCTCTTCCCAGTCACTAACGAAAATATAAATTGTCGACTTCATAGTTGACGTTTTCTTTTTGGTCGACTTGGCTTCAACATTTATTGTTGCTTTCTTTGACCTGACAACTCAACTTCTTAGTTGTGATCCGAAAAGTATTGCCCTAAGTACCTGAGAACATGGTTCCTCCTGGATGTGGCATCCACGTTGCCATTTGAATTGTTTTCCTACTTCCTTACTCGCAAACACAGTAAGGGTCACACCCCCAAATTACATGACTTGCAGCGGAATGAAGCATTTGAGGGCGCGACTGATCATAGCACCACAGTTGCAGTTATATTGAACGACCTAAAGTGTCGTTTAGAAAATACATCGTTTGATCATTAAAAATATTCAGAGTTTACAAAACAAGGTCCCAAAAGGTGTTTCAAGTTTGCGGAAATCAAGTTCATACAAATCAAACGATAAGTAAGTGCATAAAAATAAAGTGAGACGCGTCGTCACCGCGACTCCATGGTATGCCCATATGCAAGCCAACATGCGATACCTTATTTACCTGAAAATACATTGCTAAAAAGGGTCAACAATAATGTTGGTGAGTTCATAGGTTTATGTAAATGAAATGCTTCTACGGTAACCACAAGTATAAAGTGTATGACAAAACAATGCCACATAAAAATGATACATTAGCTCTTAAGCTCATGACCTCGAAGCTAGACTGAAATGAAATGCCCCAACTGAGTGTTTTGCCAGACACTCTGATATGGATCAAATGAAATGCGTTCGTTTGACAAGTTGGCGCTACCAACCCGAACGGAGGAGTCACCCTCAATAGATCTATTCACTCACTCTCGCTTGCTCACAATTAACGGTTCATGATAATAAAGGGGACTTTAATCTGGGCAATGATGTAACTTAAGCAATGTAAATGAGTTGAATACTTTGGTCCGTATGAAAAATGGTGCAATGTATTCTCCCCCGAGAGTTTGGAAATTATGTAAACAATTGAAAGCGGGGCTATGAAAACTCACCTGATGATATAGCAACAATGACAATTATGGGTGTGATGAAACGAAGCTCGGTCTCTAACAGCGACCTATTATGAATGATATAATCTAATGTAAGCAAATGAAATGATGCTACTCATGCAAATACGTATGTTATCGATACCACTCGTAAATTTTGAAAATAACGTTTATCGTCGAAAAATACATTTTTGACGTCTCGTTAAGTTATAAACTACTTTTCGTGTAAATATGTTGAAACAATACTCCATGATCCTCGTTGGGTGTTCTATCGGAAAATATAATGGTTTCGTCGCAATTTAATATTTTTCATAACTTGTGAAAATATATAACCAAATGACTTTGCAAAACTAGTCATAGAAGTGTGCTCATTAAACGTTAGTGATTAAACTCGACGTTCTTGGAAACCTTGTAACAATATCTTAATGTCGTTTTATTTAACTTTTGATCATACGCGTCTCGATTAGTTAGAAAATCGGCTATCAATGTTATGTCTTGTAAAAACACTAGTTTTTATACTTAGAATATATTTCTATTAGGGGCTGTCAAAATAGGTCGTGTATCGTCGGGCTTCAAACGCGTGTATCTCGGTCGTTATAAGCTCGTTTTCTACGTTCTTTATATCCACGGCTTCGTATAAACATGAACTAACATAATCTCAGTAGGTCGGCTCCTCTAGATCACGTCTAACGCCTCGTTTTGTCCTTTGAAGTTCGGAAAAACAGCAAGCAATTTTCAGAAATTTAGTTTTCGTCGTCTAACTTTGAAAAATCATAACTTTCTCATCGTAAGTCGGTTTTTACTCATTCTTGCGGCCACGGTTTCGTTTTTGAAAGTATTTTCTGAATATGAAGGCCAAAATATCCCCTGAGTTAATGAGTTTTCAAGATCTCCCGTTTTTGGACAGAACCTTTTCTAGGGTTAATAAAAACTAATTTTTCTAGTTTAAAACTTAATCAAACCACTTCCAATCAACACCACAACTACTCTAATCCTACCATACACCTTCTTAGGGTGTCATGGGGTCCTAAACATCACCAACATTGGTGGATCTCATGAGATTACACTAAACATCCATAGATCTATACTTTAGAGTGAAAAAGGGTGTTAAGTGGTATGTTTAACATATGTACATTGCATGATCAACTAATATAACTTGAAAATACATTAAATGAAATTATGAAAAGATCAAAAAGTGTTCTTGAAGCTTACTTGAAGATTTGAGGTGATTTGGAAGGAATTGAATAAGAAACCTAGGGATTTTTATTTCAAAATCCTAACAAGGAGTGTAAATGAGACTAGTTTATCACTTGATCTTGAAAAGTTGGTGGATTTCCCTTGGTGTTCTTGTGTTGGCACATGGAAGAAAAAGGGGAAGAGTATGGCTTAATTAAAACTCTTGTCTAAATGTTGGAAGTATTAGTGTGTTTGTGTATACATTAGGTGTTACCGTGTACCGAGTTAACTAAAAATAAATCTTGACGAGTTAAAATAAAATACGACGAAGTTGTAAAAGTTGTAAAATAATGTTCCTTGCAAGAATCGGGTGTTAGAATAATTATCGGGTTGAAATATCGAAACCGACGGAGTTATAAGCTCCTAACGGAAAATATAGCAATTGGTTTAAAAACACCGGGTAAAGTAATAATATAATCTTTATATCATTATACTGAGTATGAAAATATGTTATGATCACAGTCGGGAGTGTCGGGTATAATGTTAGTAGTAATAACTGAGTGGTAACGTTTATTAAATAATTGAACATACGTTAATGAAAATCACACAAACCCGTGCATGACCTAACATGATAATGATGTTACTGATGATATGTAGACTACTCTAGTCTATATGATGTGTCTTTACTTGTAAAACCCGAAAATCTAAAACATACAAAAATTACCAAAATGCCCCTGAAAACTTTAAAATTTAATTAAAGCTTAATTAAAGTTCCGAATTAATCCCGAATCTTTGGAAACGAACTACAAATCAAGCAAGATAATTTTGAGACAAGCTCTAATTATTTTTACAAAGTACAAAAGTGTATTATTACACCAAAATTAAAACATGGCCGATTATATGCACACAAATTATAAATTATTTATTTAAAATACATTTAAATCATAAAACTAATTAAGGTAAACTAACTAAAACATGGTAAATTGACTAGGCTATTATGAGGCCGATTCTTTTGCTCCAAATCACTCCCTATTACTCGGCCTAATCTCCACCATATCATCCCATGATTGTTCTTCCATTTTAAAAACCTAAAACCTAGCCGAAAAACACATAAACTCTCTCTAAAATCATTTCAACTTCTCCATAGCCAAGAAACAATTTTCTGGATTCCATTTCATTGCCAAGAAGCCTATAAAAATAGCCATTCTATTTTTGGAGGCCTATTTCAAGCTTTGTCGAATTTACTCCACTTTATCCCTTCGAAAGGTAAAAATTCATCCATAATTCATTCGATCATTGTGAAATTCTTTTCCTATTTTTCCTGTGTTCCTCACATCTTGTATGATCTGCTAAAAATGATTCCAAGGTGGTTTGGTCGCATTTTTGGTCGTGGTGATTTATTTGGTGTCGAAGTGCTCTAGCCGTGTAGCAAAAATCCACAACTATCCATCCGTTCGTTCTACAATATTTCTGGTATTTTTCTAAGCTTCTACTTATCCTATATAACGTGGGAAAAATGAGAAATACAAGCCATGCATTGTATTTTTATCGAATGTTATTTATGGTTTTAGAAACCCTAAAAACACAATAAATCTATAAAACACCTATACGAATTTTTTGGGCCAGGTTGTTATTTTTTGTGGCATCTATGATCATCACATAACATCACAAAAATGTTCCTTCGAATTGTTGAGGCCTAAAAACATGTATGTCGAATTTAATTTAAAACCGGATTTAAGAAATAAAAAAAGAAATTATGGAAAAACCCTAAGAACTAATTGACCTAGGGTTATTGTGCTTAGATCTGGAAAATTAAGGTGTGTAAATGATGTGGTTATGATGATTTAATAATTGGTGAAAGTTAGGGTTTTGATTTTGTTATTAAAATGTATACCGATTGGATAAAATAAATAGAAGGGTGTGTTTTGTAACTTTTAAAACTCAAGGGATAATTTTGTAAATTATTTTAGACCTGCTGTAATTCGAATAAAATATAAAAGGAGGGTCTCATGTGTTAATTTTGTATTAAAAAGGGTTATTTTGGTTAATTAATTAAAGTGTTATTCGAATTGTAAAATAATTAAATAGAGGGACTAAATATGTAATTTCTGGAAAGTTAAGGTTGATTTGAGTAATAAATTATATTCAGGGGATAATGTGTAAATTCGGATATTTATTGGACTAATGTGTAATTATTATTAATTAATGAATGAAAATGTAAATTATAAGGTTTTAAATTGTAAATTAATTAACGAGAGGGATGTAATGTGTAAATATGGAAACTTGAAGGCTAAAAGTGTAATTCTAGAAAATAAAGTATTCGAATGGTAAATTATGAGATTTCTATTTTAAACCTTGAACTTTGGCAAATTTACACTTATAACCCTGAACTATGAAAAACTTGTCATAACTAACCCTGAACTTGTGTAACTTGTTAAAATGAATATTACTTCCATAATAAGCTAATTAAAGGCTTGACTTGAATTATATCACTTGAATCTTGCTAAATGTGGTAATCTACTAATCATGGAAACCTGCTAAAAATAGAAAGTTACTAAAAATAGAAGTTACTTATAATGGGAAGATAACTGAACCCCTTTTGTATTTCTGTCTTCTACTCCTTTAGTTTCAAGGAGGGAGTGATCTTGATCCCTGTCAGCTACTCTTGTGTTTGTGCTTGCTATTTGAATAAGGTACAGATATTCTGCCCTTCTTGTAAGGAGCCTTCGTCTCATTTCTGATTCCTGATTCATTACTATGTTTTCCCTGTATTGTGAACCGTAGATTTGAACCTTGGCCTTAACCTTTTTCTTGAACCTTGTCATAAACCTGAACTTGAACCTTGATACACTTGATATGAACCATTTGACTTGAATCTTGACTTGAACTCTTGCCTTGAACCTTTGACCTGAACCCTGCTATGTTTTCTTCCGATACTTGACATGACATGTTCACCCCTGATAACCTGGATAATTAAGACCTTGGGTACTTGAAGGTTCATAGGATTTTATAACTACTTTTAGTTGTATATGAAGAGGTTTTTGAACATCTCCTTAAAAGACTTTTATTATGAAACTGTTCTAACGATCATTTTATTAAAATCATGTAAAAAGGATTTCTTATAATAAACTATTATGAACCTTCTAGTATTGGACCTTTCTGATATTGACCTCCTGATAATGAACCTCTGCATTGATCTCCTGTCTTAAATCCTGATATGAACCCTGATATGAACCCTGATATGATACCTGATATTTGATACCTGAGACTTGACACCTGACACCCGAGACTTGATACTTGACCTTGACCCACAGTTTGAGACTACGAGCCATCCACTAGGCATGAGGGTTTCATGTCCATGTCATTGATGCACCGGTGGCATGACTCTAGGGCAGGGGAGTGATGTCCTGTCCCGTCCCTGACCTGATTTGTTACGTAGAGGAAGACCCTGTGGCCTGCGGGGGCGTATGGATGCATCCTAGACCTGTCCTGATTTGTTATATTTCCTGTTATATCCTGGTGACTGATGAGTGTGTGCGATACACGTCTTTCACAACCCCTGGGAGCTTGCAACTCCAACCCCTGGAGGTATCCCCTCACCCTGTTTCCTGGTATGCTGAGGTCACCCCTCCATACACCCTGATATATGATTTGATTTGATGTGATATGTTTGGGCTCGTAGAGGATTTCTGTTTACCTGAAACCTTGTAACCTTATGACCTGCTACTTGACCTGACATTTGACCTGACTTGATTTGACTTGGGATTGTGGTGGGTTCTGATTTCATTTACCTTTGTAACCATTCTTAGTTCCTGGTATGTCTGCATAACTCTTGTATTCCTTTTCCCTGACTCTTGTTACTCCTGGTATTATTTCTTTTACTTTATTATTCCGTTACTACTGCTTTGTTCCCGTTATATCTGTTCACTGAGCTCTCGTAGCTCAGCCGCATTTCTTTTCCTGCGGCAGGTACATTTAAGCTAGGAGCTGGGTTTTAGCTTGGGATGAGAGCAACTTGTGTGAAGTTTAGACCTTGTCATTCTAGTGTGACCATTTGGATATTATTTCTGTTATGCCATTGTTGGGGCAGTTTGGATTCTGTTTTGTACTTCGTTATTTCTGCCTTGCACTTGATATAAGTCGTGTTGACTTATTTTCCCTTGAATTTTAATGTTAAGGCTTCCGCTATTTTATTTCTTGAATGCTTGTATCTGATATGAAACCATGTATTTGTGACATCTTTACCCTTGTCGGGTTGGGGTGTTACATTACTGATGATGCATGAATACGCAGCTAAACCATAATGGTTACGCGCATTTGAATACCCGTAAACCTAGTTTACGTAATGATGAATGATAATCATGAATAGTGATTTCCCTTCGGGAATGAATAGTGTTTCATGAATAGTAAATTTTTTTGAAAACTTCTCAAAGTCTCAAACTGGATTCAAAAACGATGAATAGTGAAATGATGAATAGTGATCGGTGAATAGTAAATGATGAATAGTGACTCGTGAATAGTAAATTGTCGAGGTTTGGAAAATGACCTGAAATTGTGATTTGTCACAGTCGCCCACCCAAAAAGGAATTCAGTCCCTGAATTCAGCTGGTGTTAGTCTCTGGAGTGGACTCGGTGAAAAGATGTGGGTACTTGAGTCGCATCTGGTCTTCCCTTTCCCAAGTAAACTCAGGACCTCTTCGAGAATTCCAGCGAACTTTGACGATAGGAATTCTGCTCTGCTTCAACTGTTTGACCTCACGGTCCATGATTTCTGCGGGCTCTTCCACAAAGTTAAGCTTATCGTCGAGCTGAATTTCTTCCAATGGAATCACGAGTGTTTCGTCTGAAAGACATTTCTTGAGGTTTGAGACATGAAACGTGTTATGTACACTGCTGAGCTCTGACGGAAGCTCAAGTCTGTATGCTACCGGACCGATCCTTTCCAGAATCTTAAATGGTCCAATGTATCTCGGGTTCAACTTCCCGCGTTTCCCGAATCGTATCACGCCCTTCCAAGGCGAGACTTTCAACATGACCTTATCTCCAACATGAAACTCTAATGGTTTACGTCGAACATCGGCGTAACTTTTCTGTCGGCTTCTGGCTGTTTGGAGTCTCTCTCGAATT
Organism: Artemisia tridentata subsp. tridentata; assembly: GCA_021014915.2. NCBI lineage: Eukaryota > Viridiplantae > Streptophyta > Magnoliopsida > Asterales > Asteraceae > Artemisia > Artemisia tridentata. The sequence continues at coordinate 433,768,968 of CP139508.1, forward strand.
TGAACTATCTTTTCTGTTGTTTCCCTAACCAACTCTGGACCAGTTAGTTGTACATCACCAACTTTCGGCCCAATAAACTGGGGACCGGCACATACGACCATAGAGTGCCTCGAATGGTGCTGCTTTTATGCTCGAGTGATAATTGTTATTGTAAGAGAACTCGATCAATGGCAAATGGTTAGCCCAACCATTTCCAAAGTCAATCACACACGCCCTGAGCATGTCTTCCAATGTTTGAATTGTTCTCTCGCTCTGACCATCGGTCTGAGGATGGTAGGCAGTGCTCATGTCTAATTTAGTCCCAAATGAATCTTGCAATGATTGCCAGAAGTTTGAAGTAAAGCGACTGTCTCGGTCGGAAATGATGGAAATTGGTGCTCCGTGCCTTGAGACTATCTCCTTGACGTAAAGTCTGGTGAGCTGATCCATGGAATAAGTCTCTTTGATTGGAATGAAATGGGCTGATTTGGTGAGACGATCAACGATTACCCAAATAGCATCGTAACCGCCTGTTATCTTGGGAAGTTTAGTGACGAAGTCCATTGTAATGCGTTCCCATTTCCACTGTGGAATTTCCGGTTGCTGAAGCAATCCTGATGGTTTCTGGTACTCGGCTTTTACTTTAGCACAAGTAAGGCATTTGCTGACATACGTAGCTATCTCTGCTTTCATATTCGGCCACCAATAAAGCTTCTTGAGATCCTGATACATCTTATCAGAACCTGGGTGAATGGAGTACTTCGACTTGTGCGATTCGTGCATAATCAACTCTCGTATTCCACCATAGAGAGGTATCCAGCTTCTATCCTTGAAGCATAATACTCCGTCTGATCTCCTTACTAAACCGTTTGCATTCTCTTGCATTCCTTTAAGTGTCTCACTTGATAGGTTTTCTTCCTTGAGCGCCTCGACTTGAGCCTCGAGGATTTTTGATGGTAGTGGTGAAATGATCGTCATTCCCAATGATCTGACTCTCAAAGGCTTGAGTCTCTCTTTCCGGCTGAGTGCATCTGCCACTACATTGGCTTTTCCCGGGTGATATCGAATCTCACAGTCGTAATCACTAAGCAGTTCCAACCAACGACGTTGCCTCATATTGAGTTCCTTCTGATCAAGTATATACTGTAAGCTCTTGTGGTCTGTAAATACTACACACTTAGTACCATAAAGGTAGTGCCTCCAAATCTTGAGTGCGAAAACCACTGCACCCAACTCTAAATCGTGTGTGGTGTAATTCTTCTCATGTGTCTTAAGCTGTCGAGATGCATAAGCTATCACCTTCTCGTTCTGCATTAACACTGCTCCAAGTCCTTTATGTGAAGCATCACAATATACCACGAAGTTTTCAATCCCTTCTGGTAGTGCCAAAACCGGCGCGCTGCAAAGCTTCTGCTTCAATAACTGAAAAGCGGTCTCTTGTTTCTTTCCCCATTCGTACTTCTGGTTCTTTTGCGTTAACTTGGTCAATGGCTTAGCTATCTTAGAAAACCCTTCAATGAACCTTCTATAATATCCGGCAAGTCCTAAAAATTGACGAATTTCTGTGGGGGTCTTGGGCGTCGCTCAATCTTTAACAGCCTCGATCTTTGTAGGATCAACCTGTAGTCCTTGACTATCAATGACATGACCAAGGAATTGTACTCTTCGGATCCAAAAATCACACTTCGAAAATTTGGCATACAATTTCTCCTGTCTGAGCAGTTCTAAGATCGTTCTGAGGTGTTCTCGGTGCTCTTCTTCACTCTTTGAGTAGATCAGGATATCGTCAATGAATACAATCACGAACTTATCCAGATATGGCTTGCACACCCTGTTCATGAGGTCCATGAACACAGCTGGTGCGTTGGTCAGTCCGAACGGCATTACCTGAAACTCATAATGACCATACCGAGTTCTAAATGTTGTCTTCAGAATATCATCCTCCCGAACTCTAAGCTGATGGTAACCTGATCTCAAATCGATTTGGAGTAATAACTGGAACCTTGCAATTGATCAAACAAATCGTCGATCCTGGGAAGTGGATAGCGATTCTTCACCGTTAACTTGTTTAACTCTTGATAGTCGATACACATTCTGAAAGATCCATCTTTCTTCTTCACAAACAAAACCGGTGCTCCCCAAGGCGAGGAACTCGGCCTAATGAATCCTTTGTCCAAGAGTTCTTGCAATTGGTTAGACAACTCTTGCATTTCTGAAGGTGCGAGTCGATAAGGTGCTCGCGCGACTGGTGCAGCTCCTGGCACTAAGTCAATCTGAAATTCTACTTCGCGAGTAGGTGGAAGTCCTGGTAAGTCTTCAGGAAAGACTTCTGAAAAATCTCTAACAGTTGGTACGTCTTCAAGTCGCTTCTCATCCGACTTATTTACTGTGATATGAGCCAAGAAAGCATAACAGCCTTTCTTTATGTACTTCTCGGTTTTGATACATGAAATGATACTGAGTCTAGTTCCACTTCGTTCACCACGAATGACCAATGTTTCGCCGTCGTAAGGAAGACGAACAACTTTTTCATCACAAATGATTCTTGCATGATGTCTGGATAACCAATCCATACCAATAACGATGTCGAAACTTCCAAGTTCTACGGGCATGAGATCTATATTGAATGGGTGGTTTAGAAAGTTGAGAGTGCAACCACGGACGATGGTGTTGGTGCCAACTAAAGAACCATTAGCTAGTTCGATGTGATAAGGAGTGTCTAATGTGGTTGGTTCAATGTTGAGTAATGGTGCAAATGCAGTAGAAACAAAACTTCTATCGGCTCCTGAATCAAATAAAATGGATGCATAACGATTATTGACGAGGAACGTACCCGTAACGACATTTGGGTCCTCTCTGACATCTTCACCTCCAAGGACATAAACTCTTCCTCTAGCTATTCCACCTTGGTTACCATTTCCCTGATTCTTTCCTTTTGGACATTTATTCTTGAAGTGTCTTACTTCTCTACAACCAAAACATGTTACTGGGGGTTTCTGATTTTCAACCACAAACGGAGCTTTGCAATCTCTGATCGAATGACCAACCTTCTTGCAGTTACCACACGGATTTGGACAATTTCCAGGGTTATGATGGGTTTGACATTTGTTGCACTTGGGTAAAGTACCATTGTCACCTCTTTTCTCAGCTGAACCTGCAGTATAGGCCTTTGTAGTTTCTTGTCACTTGGGTGGTGGTTGAGTAGTGTTTCCACTTTGATTGTTGTCCCAATGTCTTTTGTTGTTGTTGTTATTATTGGAATTGTTTCTGTTACTGTTATAGTTGTTGTTTCGGTAGTTGTTGGAATTGTTGTTGTAGTTACGGTTACTGTTGGTGTTGCTGTTGTTGTTGTTTGAAGTAGTTCCTTTCTTCACTATCTGAGCCATAAGTTTCTGAGACATTCTGATTGCCTCGTCCAATGTTTGCGGGTCAAAAGAAATCACATCTCCACGGATGTTGTTGGGTAATCCACCAATGAAATTTTCTAATAGCTTCTCATTGTCTGGAACCATAGTCGGACATAATGCGGCTAACTCCTGAAACCTCCTGATATATGTCTCGATATCATTTCCTGCTGTCACTAGCTCATAAAACTTTGTCTCCAATTTCTTTACTTCCATGCGTGGACAAAACTTCTTAGTTAACAACTTCTTGAACTCATCCCATGTAAGCTTGTGAGCATTTTCCATTCTCATGGGCTTTGCATACGAATTCCACCACAACATGGCTTCCTCAACAAGTGTACTAGTAGCAAACTTTACTTTGCACTCCTCTGGACAGTTGCATAGGAGAAACACATACTCTATCTTCTCGAACCAACGAATCATGGCAGTGGCCCCTTCAGTGCCTTTGAATTTTGGTGGATCTCCACTCTTGAAGTCCTTGTACGTACATTTACGTCCATTAGTACCATTGGTAGCTTCTTCAGTTTCTGCCCGAGAAGCGGCTTCAGCAGCGGCTGCTGTTACAGCAGCTCTTTCAGTCACTAATGCTGCCTCTATACTGTCGGCAACAAGCTTTCTAATCTCAGCAGGCGTCATAGCGGTAGTAGCTCTTTTGGGTGGCATGATTCTTCACAATCACAAAAGACAACACAATGAGAACTCACAATAGAAACGATCATCATACACAATATACAACCACAACATGTATATACATCCACAACATGTATAAATACAACCACAACATGTATAAATACAATGAAATCACAATCAGAAACAACCACAACATGAACCTAGGAGAGGAAAAAGAGAGAGTTTCTCGATCTATTTTGCTAGTTACTAATGAAAGTGTATGTGTTATGGTAAATAAATCAAAGACATAAAGTCTTGTGCATTAATTTTAGTCATATCAATCAATAAAATAAGGAGACTTAGGGATGTTAGGGGGGGGGGGGGGCACATGGAAGAAAAAGGGGAAGAGTATGGCTTAATTAAAACTCTTGTCTAAATGTTGAAAGTATTAGTGTGTTTTGTGTATACATTAGGTGTTACCGTGTACCGAGTTAACTAAAAATAAATCGTGACGAGGTAAAATAAAATACGACGAAGTTGTAAAAATTGTAAAATAATGTTCCTTGCAAGAATCAGGTGTTAGAATAATTATCGGGTTGAAATATCGTAAACCGACGGAGTTATAAGCTCCTAACGGAAAATATAGCAATTGGTTTAAAAACACCGGGTAAAGTAATAATATAATCTTTATATCATTATACTGAGTATGAAAATATGTTATGATCACAGTCGGGAGTGTCGGGTATAATGTTAGTAGTAATAACTGAGTGGTAACGTTTATTAAATAATTGAACATACGTTAATGAAAATCACACAAACCCGTGCATGACCTAACATGATAATGATGTTACTGATGATATGTAGACTACTCTAGTCTATATGATGTGTCCTTACTGATGATGCATGAATACGCAGCTAAACCATAATGGTTACGCGCATTTGAATACCCGTAAACCTAGTTTACGTAATGATGAATGATAATCATGAATAGTGATTTCCCTCCGGGAATGAATAGTGTTTCATGAATAGTAATTTTTTTTGAAAACTTCTCAAAGTCTCAAACTGGCTTCAAAAACGATGAATAGTGAAATGATGAATAGTGATCGGTGAATAGTAAATGATGAATAGTGACTCATGAATAGTAAATTGTCGAGGTTTGGAAAATGACCTGAAATTGTGATTTGTCACAGTAAGGGTCTCCTTTTTGTTGTCTTAAGTTTGCTTCGATTTGATACATGTCACATGAATGTCACGTGTTTTGCTTAACATATTTTGGCGGGAAAAACAGTTGAACACTTTCTACTGTTATAATAAAACATTTTCTCACTTCATTTCATTCATTCTAGGATTCTTGATTTAGGTTTTGGGTGTTCAAAAATATCCGTATTCGGATATTCGAAATTTTGATCAAAATTTATTAAAAAGTTGGGTTTTTTGAAATGGCAGTTTTGAAACTCATATAAAAGTTTTCCAAAAATTATAGATATGTGGATATTCGGATATAAAACTGTTATCCGAAATTTCGGATATCCGAATTGAAAATATTTAACAAAAAAAAAAAGGTCTAACATAAAACCATTATCGCAAATTTTAGATATCCAAATTTGTGATATAACTAGTTCTTGGCAAATCCCTTAAATTATTTAAATTAACAACACAAAATTATTTCCGAAAAATGTAGCATTTCATATTTTCGCTTCAGGCTTCAAAAACCATGAGACGACTCTGATACCATCATAATCGTATTTACCTCTTTAACAAATTTTTATCTTTTCTGATAAGTTTGTCTAAATTCATGCGGTAATTGTTTGTGAAAGTGTTTTAAACATGTAGAGAAGATGACCCTTGAATGAAAAACCTGAAAACCGAACCGCAAAATACCCAAAACCAAAAAAACCAAATAGAACTTTTGGAGCAGGGTTCGGTTTTACAAAACTTAAAACTGAACCTTTAGTTCAGATGGTTTTAGCAAAAAAACAAAAAAAAGAAAACTATAAACAGTCGCATGCTCACCCGAATTTTGATAATACGAGACATTAAATAGGAATTTTATATACCTTGATACCTTATTTTGTAGAAAAACCAATGTTTTAAAATTCGGGTAATGGATCGACCCGGTCGGTGTCCGGGTCACCGGGCCGCCATTTCAACCGGTTCGACCGTTGGGTCAACCTAATTCTCCCTTTATGTAGATTGCAATATCTCGGCCACCAAACACCTATAAAATCTTTAATATTTAATATCAAACATATATAAAACCTAAAAATTTAATATCAATCGCATAATAGGTTTATAAAACAAATATTATACAAACCAAACGCATACAATTCAACGAGATACACGTTTTAAACTTACAAACAACATTATCCATCACCACAATCAATCCAAACATGTCATATATATTTTCAAAACTAAATTAAAAGAACTTTATCAAACATGTCCGACTTTGGTGAATCAGATTGACTTGGGTGACATGAAACTCGGCGGGTAAAACTCTGTTTTCAAGCCTCTTTTGACGCCTTTTTTGGGAAAAAACCGTTCAACCGGTCCGGCGAAAACGGATTTCAAAACACTAACGAAAACACTACTCCGTATTATTAGAGCAAAACGGTTTTATAGCCAACTATAAAGGGTGTGTTTGACTCAGAGTATTTAAGAGCGATAAGCAGTGAATGTTGTAATTTTTAATGCTTGTTTGACAAACACAAAATAGTTTTATATATATGTTTTTCAAAATGGTCATTTTCCAAAGCTTCATAAAGTAGCATTTAACATTATCGGGTTATCGGGTTCGGATCAAAACAACCCGACAAATTTTTTTAACCCGATTAAATCCTACTTGATAAGCCTTAATGGGTTCTGGTCCGGCCCTAAACACACCCAAAATCAAATAAATAAACCCACGTATAAAAAAAGCCCTAACACGTACACTCAAACACACACACACAAATGACTGCAGAAGCCACCACTGGCACCGAGCACACGGAGTCACCGAAGAAATGGCCAGGGTGGCCAGGAGACTGTGTATTTAGACTTATAGTTCCAGTACTTAAAGTAGGTGGTATCATTGGTCGTAAAGGGGAGCTCATTAAGAAGATTTGCGAGGATACAAAAGCTCGTATTCGTGTTCTTGATGGCCCTGTTTCTAATCCTGACCGCATTGTAAGGCTTTTCCACTCTTAGTTTTTCTTTTTAGTGTTTTGTGAGTTTGTTGAATTGGTTAATAATTGTTTTTATTGTGCTTGTTAGAATTTTAGGTGAATTAGTGGCGCGTAGGGTGTGCGTTAAATGGAACATTAGTATAAGTAGATTGTTGTTTTATGAGATTAGGCTTAGGATTTGCGGTAGTGGTGAATGTTATGGTTGTTAGGTGAAATAATGACGTAGGGGGTATGATCCAAGTACGTTGCGTTAAACGGAACATTACTAAAAGTAAATTGTTGTTTTATGACAGTAGGGCTTGGATTTTAACCGACATGTAAATATTATGGTTTTTAGGTGAATCGATGACCTAGGGTCTACAATACAAGTACATAGCATAAAATGGGATATTAGTATAGGTAAGTTGATGTTTCATGACATTTGGGCTTGGATTTCATAAAGTTTTAACCTAGAGGTAAATATCATGGTTTTAAGGTGAATTATTGACCTAGGGTATACAATAGAAGTACTCAAGTACATTGCATAAAGCGGAATATTAGTACAAGTAGATTGCTATTCTATGAAACCAGGCTAGATTTTGTTTAAAGTATGTTGTTGTTTATGACATTAGGAAGCATATGTACGCGGCCTAACTTGGGTATTCCCGTGACTGTTTCTTCTCATCCTTTCCGTGGCCGCCCCCAGGATGTGTACCTAGCGAGGTTTGAACATGAGACCTCTTGTGAGGACATTAGGGTGCCTGGCCACTAGGCCACCTTGGTGGTTGATTGATAATAGTACATTGCATAGAGCGGAATAATTGTAAAAGTAGATTCTTATTATATGACATTAGCCCTAAGTTTAAAATTAGAGAGTTAGAGGTGTATAGAATGTAATCAAAACACAATGGATTAGAGTTTATGTTAGTTTTTTACTATGTTAGAGATATATAGAATGTAATAAAAATACCAGTGATTTCAGTGGTGAGTTGTAACTTTATGACGTAATTCTGTGGAGATGGTTTTGGAATTGGGATAGCACCCAACTTGATTTATAGCTTAAAATTAGTAATGAACACTAATTTCAGTTTCTACAAAACCTTTAGTGCATGTGAAACCGTCTCATAGCTTTGGTTATGCAACTCCTTATACTTTTTGGTGTCGGATTTACAATGACATTTAAGTTTTAATTCTGCATTCTATCACGTTACATAGGGTTTTGGCATCTAGTCCTATTGTAGTTTTTGTTTCCGTTTTTTTAATGTGCTCTTGACTCAGGCGTTCTAATTCTCTACTTGTTTAGGTCTTAATATCTGGCAAGGAAGAAACAGAGGCACCCTTATCACCTGCAATGGATGCTGTGATAAAAGTTTTCAAACGCGTTAATGGATTTCCTGAGGATGAGGCTGCTGGTTTAGCATCCGTCCCATTTTGCTCAATTCGACTATTGGTACCTTCAATGCAAGCTATAACACTAATTGGGAAGCAAGGATCTACAATCAAGGCAATACAGGAGACCACTGGTTGTGCCATTCGTGTGCTCTCTACTGGTATATATTCTATTGTAAATTTAAGAGTTATTGTTATTCACATATGCGTTATATCATATAGGATATTGGTATTCTACGTCGTCAATTTCTCATTGGGAGTTATGGACTGCAAACCAAAGATTGTAATAACTTCTAATGCGGTTATGAGAGGGAAGAAAGTCATCAATCTTAAAGAAATTGTTGACGCTGCACTTTCAGAATCATCTCAAAATGGAGTCTCAGTAGAAGTTGACATTTTTGTTAGTTCTTGTAATGGACATGGAAGTAGGGCCTAGGAACACTTAGAAGAGCAAGGAACTTGCTTCAGTTAAGTATAGTGACCTTATTATGTTTTTGCATCTATAGACCATTTCTTGCCGGAGGTCTTTCTCGAAGCAGTCCCGTAGGGTGTGTGACTGTCTACATCTCACCTCCCCCATACCTCGCTCTGGTGGGATTGGGTATTGTTGTTGTTGTTCTCTGATAGAAACTAGTGATCATTGAGAAAAGTCAAACTTAATGGAACTTTCGTAAGTAGGACCAATTCTGGCCACTTTCAACAGAACATTAATGAACACAAAATGGATTTGTTCTATGCTGGCTCTTTGATTTGAGAAATTCTAGTAGTAATAATGGTGGTAGTTGGTGCTTATACATTTTTTTTTTTTTTTTTTTTTTTTTTCTTCTTTCTTTCAGATACCTATAATTCTTTTGGCGTATTCTTCAGTTTTACCTTTTTTCATCGAAGTTTCATTCCCGTTCTTTGTGAGCCAGTTATAAACACTTCTAATCTACAATCCACTTTTTTTCAGAGGGTGTAATCAAATTATATGCAAGCGCAGAAGATAAAATTGTGGATTTACAAGGAGAACCTGCTATTGTTCTGAAAGGTTTAGAAGCAGTGTTAGGACACCTGAGGAAGTTTTTGGTCGATCATAGTGTTCTTCCCCTATATGAAACTACTGTAAGTTATTCTCATTTAGTGGCTAATAGGATTACCATATCACACGTGCCAATGTCTCAATGATTAATATCAAGCTGTTTTATGCAGCACAATGCCAGAATTGCACAAGAAAATCAAGTGGAGCCATGGGCTGAAAGATCGATAATGAATGGTGGTTCACATGCTCAGGTTGGTAGTGATTATCCTCTTTCACAGAAAAGAGAATCACTGCTTCTTGACCGTTTGCTCCAACGTGAGTCACGGGTTTCTTCATCTGGACTTTCGCTTTATGGACGTGATCATGAGTTACCCGCAACACGTTCTTCTGTGCTTGGTATTGATAGCAGCACTTTTGTAACTCAGGTCAGTACCCTAATAGCTACTTATTGCAACTCTTTAAATTTTAAAGGTGGCAAAATGGGTGCATCTGGCAGGTTAATGGGTTTGGGTCAAAATGATTTATATTTTAGCACGAGTAGAAATAGGTCTCGTGTAGGGTGGGTCAGTAATTATGGACTAATAGTAGAATTTATTGTAAAAATGTATCTAATTGTTGTCACTGTATGAAATTTTACATTATTGTTCATATAAATAGGTTGTTCAAACAATGCAAATACCAGTAGTTTATGCTGAAGACATCATTGGCGTTGGGGGAACGAATATTCAATATATTCGTCGTACAAGTGGTGCTATTCTTACCGTTCAAGAGAGCCAAGGTTTACCAGATGAAATGACTATTGAATTGAAAGGGAGCTCGTTACAGGTTCAGACTGCGGAACAACTTATTCAGGCAAGCAGCTTTATTTTTCCCTTCCCCTTTCCCCCACTGGTTTTCCCTTTTGTTTTATACGAGCTGAATTGCATGTGTGTATGTACGCATATATAATAAAATTAATTAAATGGACTTATTTTTATATGAGCATTAAAATAAAGCATTTGATATTCTAATTACAAAAATGAAGATTTTTAGTATTAGATCAGAAAATCCTGACCTTTAATAACACCTTGGTCTAAACTTAATCTTGTGTTTGAAATCCCCAAGAGGCCAAGAACCTTATAAAATTTCTTTACTTTTTTTTAGTGGGTTTTAACATAATATCAAATTCATCTGGGCTTTGGAGTTGGTTAGTGAATATTATTGATTTTTATGAAATCAACACGTTTATAAAATTGGGTGTCTATAAAGGTTAATTGCTAACCTAGGAATGACTGTACAAATTAAGTGTCTACACGTTATTATTGGTATTTATGCAAGTAAAGCCGTTCATTTGCAACAGAAGCTAAATATAATTACTTTTAGATTGTGTAAAAATATGAGAATTAAAATCTTGCTATTATGATGCTATTTTGCTACAACTATTTCTCTAAATGACCAGTTTTAGGGCAACTAACAAGTTTTTACTCATAAATAATTTACTCCCATAGTTGAGAAAAAACCACTGGTGAGCACCTTAAGAAAAAGCCATGTATCCTGATTTACCTTTACGAGACACAACAGTTAGATGTCCTATGCAGTCAAAGTAATGAGAACACTTAACTGCTAGGGTAGCCCTTAGTGGATGGTTTTTTCTATAAAAACATTTTCACCTTTTGGATCCTTATGCTTAGTTTTTTTATTTCAAAGTGACTGTGTCAATATCACTTTGGACAAATTTGTGGAAATGCAGAAAGATCATTTTACAAATTTATTCAAGATTGTCTATTATTGCGATGAAAGTCAAAATATAATTAAAAAAGTAAGAGGTAGTGAAATGGGTGGGTCGTGTAACATGTTGAAATGGATAATTTTTGTATGTGTTGAATTGACCCAAGACCTTTTTTTCTTCCCTAAATTCTTCTATTTATTATATTCGGTTATTGTAAAATGATTATAAAGGGTGGACGAATCATTGATCGTATGCTATGTTAACTTACTCAGGAATGTGTAGACAACCACAAAGATTCCATTCGAAGTGGTTATGGCAACATGGAGTCAGGCCGAAGATCTTCTTACTCCCAGTTAAGAGATTCTTTTTCTTTCCAACAGTCGTATGATGGGTATGGAATGTCTGGTTTAGGCGATTACAGTAGTTACAGAATGTGAAATGTCTCAAACTAAAAGCTTTCTTTCTTTTATCATTTTCCATGAAAGAAAAGCTTGTTACTCTCGACTCTTGTGCATTCACGTTCTATTGAATGCTTTATGAACATGTAATTAGGTTGTATGTTTGCTTGTTATGTTCAATCAGGAATACTAACGGTTTTGCTTTTGAACTTGGTATTGTTTGTGCACAAATTTGCAGGAAAGTAATCTAACAATGTTTACAATTGCCATTTTGGATAGTAAAAGTATCTTTCTTGAATGTTTTGTGACTTATAATTAGGTTGGACATAATTACCAACCGATTTTGTTGTTTGCAGTATAACCAATTAAACATATTTGTTGTTACTAGACGAATATCCGTGCATAACAACGAGATTTTATAGCGGTAAACTTTTATAGTTGCGTGATTATTCATTTTCATTAACTACGAACTTACATAATAATAAAAATGTTGTAATATGGTGTCTTATATAATAGAGTGTGGATAAATTTTTATTAGTGTTGGGATTAAATAAAAAGTCTCTTTTTTTAGAAACTATATTAGTAAAAGTTGGCATGCATTTTTTTGAAATTTTGTTTGGAAATTGTTAAGGCAACTATTTCATTTCATTAGAGAAGCATTATTTTAATTTTTATGTGGAAATCTAAGTTTAAAAGGTTACCTTTTAAGTTTCAAGAAAATATATGCATGATTTATATGTAGTATAGATTTTGAGTGAAAAGTAAACGGAATCACAAAGAAGGTATAAAATCTCACATTTGCTGTTATTTTGAATTTTTAGACAATATATGTTTTGAAAAACAAATATATTTGTCACTTTTCAAGAAAAAAGCACTCCAATACATTTTAAAAAAGAAAAAGTTTGACCATCTTGATGATCTGGTATCTTATTTAAGCAAAAATTAGTAGAGTAGTATTTTGAACTTGCTTTTCAGAAAATGCAAAAATAAAAAGTATCTACATTATTTTTTTTTTTCAGTGAAAATTTCTTGCCTAGTTTTTTAAGTTTTTCTCGACTAGAAAACTTTCCTAGTTTTCTTTCTTTACTTTTTCTTAAAATGGGAAGTTTGTAAAGTACTTTTCGAAAATTAAAGTTGCATTTAGTTGTAGAAAAATCAGAAACTTTTTAAAAAATTCAAGAGAGAATGAAACAAAATAAAGAACGTGTTTACATACATTATTTTTCAGAGAAGCTTCAAAAATAAAAAAGTTATTTTTCCGATATATTATGGTCCTGTTTGGTAGGGAGCTTTTTTAGAGTTGTAAACTTTTTGTTACAAAAATATTCTCTTCCAAAATAAGTAGCTCTGTTTCGATATATCAACTTCAATCTTTTATTTTAAACAAGTAGTTCCAAAATGAAAAGCTGATTCATGAAGCTTTTAAAATATTCGGAGCTGTTAAAATGTAAAATTACTGTTAACAGCTTATAATTACAGTTAACAGCTAATTTACCAAACACTTTTATTGAAAAAAAAAAAAAAGATACTACTTGTAGCTCATGTTAACAGTTTTGCAGTTTACAACTTACAGCTAGGGCTGAGCTTTTGGGCCGAGAACTCGACCCGACACGAAAACCCGACCGAAACCGAACCGAATCGACCCAACCCGACCAAAGTCGGTTTTGAGTCGGGTTATATTTTCCAGACCTGTCGGGTCGGTTCGGGTCGGGTCGGTCTGATTCGAGCCAAAAACCGACTAAAACCGACCGAACTGAACCAACCCGAGTAAGTTTGGGTTTGGTTTCGGGGGAATTTCGGTTTCTGGTTGTGTCGGGTCGGGTCAATTTTGACCCGATGCTCACCCCTATCATAATTGATATTTTTAATTAAAACCCGTTGTCGCCTTTTTTTTTTAAATAGCATATCTCAAGAATCGTAAATCGTTACCCTACATAAATTACACCATTGTAACAAGCATTTAATTTTATTTCAATAGATTGACACTTTTATATAATTTCGACATTTTTTCTGTTTTTTTATTTTTCGGTACATTATTTTGCATTTTTACTTGATATATATCACATTATGTAACACTAATCTTTAAGTTATAACATTCAAAATGTTATCATAAAATGAGTATAAGCATTTGTGTAAAAGTTCAAATAATTTATCGTTTTTGGCAATGTTAACAAAATTTGTGAAACACCGTATTTCGAGAGAAATTGATGTCGTGTGATAGAGTACACCCATCCAAGTATCCAACTCCACTTGCCTAGTTGCCTTGTTACTAGATTAGCATATATTTGGGATTGACATAAATTTTATCAAAACCTAATAAGAAGATAAATAATATCCAATTACCAAAGTAAAGATGTTACGTCTCTCTAGCTAGTAGCTAGAACTTTCTAAGTTTTCTACTTTCCTATCCCACATGGACCAAAGAAAAAATATATTGCTTCTTTATATACACCGGTGTGGATGATTTCTATAGATAAGTATTGATATAATGTTGTTGGACTATTATGTTAGACAATGAATACCAACAACATAATACTGATACTTTTATATAATAAAACAAAACTTCTAGTGGGGACTTTTACATTTCAAAAAAATCAAATCATACCTTATTAAGTAATAATCAAATTATTATTATTATTATTTTCTTAAATATTAAATAAGAAAAGCCTAAATACTTCTAAATTTATCCATATTCTCCAAAAAAACGAATGTGATTTGTAATCATTCAATAAAAACTTACAAAAATATATGTGTCAAAATAAAAAAAATTAAAACTTGAAAACGGTGGAGCAAGTTTTTCAAATATTTGGGATGAAACTTAAAATTCAGTATCATTCACACTAAATATTTGAAGTCCCAACATTCCCAAATTCCTCCTCCATCAATCAAACTCGATCTCTTATTATTCATTCACGCACAATCATTGACACAAGAACATTTCCTCCAAATCTAATTAATATTAAAACCCACTACATTCGTAAATAACCCTAATTCAATACCTCAATCAAAGTACAATGGTTTTGAAGATCCTGTTATAATAATTAAAACCCGAAATTAAAAATAATAATTTATTTAAATGATTAGAAAAAACCCCGCGCGTGCGCGGGCATTATATCTAGACAATGAATACCAACAACATAATACTGATACTTATTTATTAACTTAGACATTTTTTCGATATAGATATCTATTTAATTGTTATTCTAACGACAAAAGTTTAAAATTCAGAATTTTGTGTGTGTTAAAGTTTTAAATCTTAAACCTGTGTGTGTATTTTGTGCATTTAAAATAACTATTTTACAATTGGTTGTTAATAAGGTGTTAAAAGTAAAGTATGGGTAAAATGTCATAAATACACAAAAATGTATGTGCGAATTCAAAAATTCAGTGTTATAGTAGCAAAAAATAAAGTTGGCTACACAACATTCGAAAATGTGACAAGTTAGTTACATTTTTAGATAATTATGTCTTTTAATTTTCATTTTGGAGTTTTATACACATGTATTTTTCTCGAGTAAATATAATCTGCGAGTTATAGCGGAGATTCTAAATTAAAATTTTTTATTTTCTTGAAATTCAAAGTTTTCTTGCAGTACTTTCGGTGTTCATAGTTGGTTTTGTATTTAAAATAAGTTTTGAAGATAATTACGGAGTATCTTTTAGGTACAAGTATTTAGGGTATGTTTGGGAATCAGATTGTTAGAAAGATTATGTTTATTTGTTTGGTAGATATTTATGAAAGATTATAAGGAAGATAATTTTCAATAATATCTAAAAATCAAATATTACTTCATGTATCTTATAAAAATAATTTATTTATATAATGTGACTCTCTAGTCTCTATTTACAGCTATATCTTCGGTTCTAGCAACACTTGGGTATCCTCAATCCATTTATGTGGTGGGCCTCATACCCAACCAAACAACATTAATCACTTTGGTATCCTCAATCCAAAGTCATAGATTCATACCCATACACCCCAACCAAACGGGCCCATTTATGTCAAGGTTGAGGATCTAATAAAACGTCCGTATCTTTTAAAAAGTATAAAAAGCAACTTGAGCCATTAGATCACTTCTCACTCTAATCAACGGACCTTATTACTCCATGTTAATTAAGTGGGTAGAATTCCTCACAAGGGTATTTTCGGTATTTGCATATCCGTGTCTTATCTGGGTTTTATCTCTTCCCTTTGTCAGATCCACACTTCTCTCAAGTCAAATCTCATATCTTCTTTTCCTACAAAATTAATTTGATCTTCAAATATCAGCTTCTTATATCATCAAGTCACGTTTTCTTTATATATTAGAATATGATTTAGGATTTCCGATTACAATTGCGACAAATGATGATGAAAATCAGGTCCGATTGGATCCAGCGAAGATCACCACCGCCATTAGAAACCCAAATTCAACCACCGGCTACCTCAAGATTCCGACGAAGAAAACCCGATCAGATCTAGTAGAGAGTATAACATATGTTACTGGTATATTAAAGATGGTTTTTGAGTTCAAAAGGTCATATAGAAATTAAGTTTTGAAATGGGTTTTTGGTTTTCTAATATTCTTCATTTGTTGGATTTCATGAGAAGTATATTTACCTTTTTAGTGTGAGTGTGATATGAAGAGAATCTATGGCTCGAAAGTTTGATGAACAAGTGAACTGAAAAAGTTGGAAGCACTGGGGTTGTTATAGTAGCAAGTTTTGTTTTTTGTTAATCTCTTTTGACTTTAAGAATAAGAATAGTAAAATTGCTAAACATCAATTATTGGTTGTCAGTTATTGTGATGTGTTTTGTTCAAAAAAAAAGTTATTGTGATGTGTTATGTTAATACAAATATCGTACTAAAAACGTTATTTATATTTTACGATATTTGCTTATGTTTTGTTCATGACAAACACAAAGTATATTCCTTAAGCAAATTATAAATACTAGTTAAAGTCTTTTTCAAAACACATCTTTCATTTAACATGATCACTAACATTATATTGCATATACATGTGTATTTCCTTTAATGGAAACTTTAATTTAAAAGTTACAAAGTGACATCATGGTATACATCACAAATACAATCTTGGTAAGATTGTGTGATATCTTGATTAGATACTCAAGTTATATAGTTGACATTGGAAGATATTGATTTGACAACACAAGGATATGGAAAGATTTGAGGAGATCTCATGTGCAACATTAGCTGTCATAACCACGGATCCAAGTCCATACAAAGACGGATCCCTTCTGAGGGATCCGCCGGATCCGTGGGAGGTTTGCCTTGTTTGCCTATAAATAGCAGACTTGGCATTTGATCTAATCAATCCACTTAGAAAAGAAAAACACATACATTCACTTTAGTTACTAACCACAGTAGTTATATATATATATATATATATATTATATATATATATATATATATATATATATATATATATATATATATATATATATATATATATATATATATCATTGATGTTTCTTTTGTAGCAAAGAAGATCAAGTTAACAAGCTTCAAACAAGCAGACTGTTTGCAAGTTGTAGTATAGGTTCTGTGTAAACACTTTAAGTGTTTCTTATCATTTGTATCAGTTAGATCAGTAAGTGTGGTTAGTACTTTAGTCCTCAAAGCACAAAGAGAGTAGGGAGTGGTTGTACCCGTGTAAAGAACTCGACATCTAGCTTAGTGTCGGTAAAGTAATTAGGCGACGTCAGGTTGGTTCTACCTAGTGAAAGAACCCGGTGTTTAGCTTAGTACCGGAAAAGGAAGTAAGCGACGTGTAAAGGTTTTCTCCACCTTGAAGGGAGTTTGTTTCTTAGTGAAAGATATCTCTCGAGTAAGTAACTCGAGGAAGTGGAGTAGGGCAAGGATAAGGATCTCTTGCAAGCCGAACCACTATAAACACTTGTGTTGTGTGGTTTGATCTTTCATCTCTTTACCTTTAGTTTATATTGTATGATAACTTAATTTGTGATTGTTTCCTTTGAACTAACAAAACAAATTAAACTCGAGAAACGGGGAAAACTATTCAACCCCCCCCCCTTCTAGTTTTCCACAATTGGCATCAGAGCTACGTTACTCAAGATTTTAAAAATAAACTGTATTTTAAAACTTGAAACGATCAAATCGATTTTGAAAACTTTAAAGAAGGGAAATCCTTGCAAAGATCACCAACCCTCAAAAACAGTTTTTATAGTTCGAAAAAACCATTTTGTAATGTCAAAAGACTCAGATCTAAATAGTACTTTAGCTAGACACAATATTTCACCTAAAGCTCTTGATGAATCCATTTTTAGTAAGTATTTTGACAGGAAAGATCTTGACCCAAAATGGAAAGCTAAAGCAACAAATATTGAAGATTCTGAAGATCATTCAAAGATGACACTGGACGAGCTCATAGGATACCTCAAAGCTCATCTAGCAATAATGGAAAAAGATTCGGAGATACCTAAAGGCAAAAAGGGGTTAATAGCTTCTAGCACTATAGCCAGATCTAGTTTCAACAGTGAAGGTAACAAAGATATGCTAAAAGACAACAAAGTGGATAGTATGGCTAACAAAACAGAAAAGGTATCCTCTGACTCTTCATATATGTTTAATGACTACGACACATTAGATATGGAACACAATAGATTAAGTAAGCTCATTATAAACGTCATAAGCAAAAATAAGATCTTGAAAACCAAAGAGGAATACTTGATAAATAAAATACATAAATTGAAAGTAAAAGTTAAAAGCTTGGAAGACAATATGGAAACTGAATGTTGTACATCATGTCAAGAAATAAAACTTAAATTAGAGTCGCATAAACTCAAACTAAGCAAATATATAAAACAAAATCTCAAGTTTCAAAGATTCAATAAACACATAAACTGTGCAGATGACACTATGAGAATTCTTAAATCATCTCATGGTAGCTTCAAGCCTGATTTTATGGAAAATGGTCATTTAAGTGATTTTGAAAGTCAAACGATAAATGAAAATAAAATCACACCAACTGAGTTGGTAACCCGCGGATCCCACGGATCCAAAACTTTGGATCCGCGTAGTATAAACAAAGGATCCGTGAGTACAGTAGAAAAACAGAAAAATCAACATTCAAGTAAGACTAATTCAAAAACGATCAAAGACAGGGATTTAGTTAAAACAACAGTAGAATCATTTTCATACATAGGAAATGAGCTTAGTAGACAAATACCATTTGACTATCTCGGAGATATTAGTGAACCATGGTAATATGTTGTTTAACCCAAAAAGGACCCATGAGATATTGGTGACCAAACACTCAAGTTTTCTTTAGGTATGCTTAAAATGATTTGGTCTTTATGATCTTACTTAATCCCAAGATACATTGATGAATACAAAGGTATCTTCTCTAATCACTAAAGTGCTCATCTCGATCAATAGCACTCTTGGTATTAATCATCAAAAAGGTATGTGATGTGATTTTATATATTTGTTTATTTTTATTTTTGAATCCAAAGAAATATTCGTGAAAATATTTCCCCGGGTCGTTCTCCCAACGAAGGTTTGACGGCGTTTAAGTCGATTCGGAGTCGTGAAAATGTGAAGTGAATAAGTGACGTGATAATTTTTTCTGCTATTAAACTAAAATATGAAAAATTAAAATCAACAATCTACGCTATTAAAATAAATGCACACAAAAAGTAATCAAATAACGCAAATCCCGGGCTAATCCCGAGATTTATAAAACTAATAGTGAATTATGAAGATAATATGCAAATGTTAAAAGACTAGGGACTAAATATGTAATCAAGTAAACCATGATGAAAAGCAAAAAGACTTAAAAGGTGAAATGAAAAGTTAAAGGGCTAAATCTTCATTGTTGGAAACTAATTGAACACTAAAACTAATAGTACAGAAACTAGAGGGACTGAAATTGCAATTTTCAGAAACTATCTAAAACAAACAGACGTGCAGCAGACATTCTAACAGATTAAACACCTCTAAACACTCTACTTACAGATCGAATAAAACACATAAAATAACTAAAACTAGTGATTCACAATCAAACAAGAGCAAAGGAACCGTAATCAAAGCACTTCTCAGCAGATCTAAACTAATATGCCATTAAAATGAATCTGAAATTTAAAATGAAAAGAGACATTACAAGTTTCAAACCCTTACTGACATAGGTTGCACTCCCACCAAAGCCTATCTTTTAGATAGGCTCAAATACCACCTCAGAATCACCATAAACCACCATGAACATCATCTCTTTACCCGAGTTGACTTTCATTGACCAGAGTCCTTTTAACTATTTAAAACAGAAATAAAGCAACGAATCTCACAACAAGCTATTATTTAGCTTGAATGAGATCTAGAAAGTAGTAAATTCAAACTTAGAAACAGATTTGAGAAATTAAATTGCAGTGAAATTTAAATGGAAAGAAATTTTAAAAATCAAACTAAAATATTATTACAACTGGAATTCAATACAAAGTTTTTAAATCAGAAATACAATTATCTAAAGCTTATAACTAAATTTAATCTACTCCTACTCCTAAGAAAACTAACTACTAACTAGCTAACCATCGAATTGTGACCGAAGAGGGCTATTTAAAGCCTGTTGGGGAAACTTCTAGTGACTCTCCTGATCTAATCTCAGCCCTCGGATCATAATGTCATCATCAATCAATGATTATTAGCCATTGGATTGCTTCAATCGAGGTGTTTCATCCAATCAAATTGCTCCAATAAGCCACGCTGGCAATCCGTGAGGTATTGTTCCTAGTCAGCACAAAAGATTCTTAGTACAATGCTAGGCGAGGGTACGGATGGGATTTTGGGTGGAGAGGAAGAAGAAGAACAGTGATTGGTGGGGTAAATCGGGGTTTTCTTTAACTATTATTTGACCATTGGTATTGGGGGTTTGACCCCGGGTTATAATAAGAGATATGGGTCGGGTGGCTTTATTAATGATTGGGCTCGGGTTTATAGGTTGGGCTAGGAAGTGTATTGGATTTGGATTTGGGTTCATGATGGATAGTAGGATCCGGTTGGTATAGGTATACTTTTTAAGTATAGAATATGACAAGGACCAAATTGTATTTTCTGAAACCATGAGGACTAATTCTGCCATCTTCCAATAATATTTCCCAAGGGATACTTTTGACAATCTTAGATAATTGGAGGGCTATTCTTGACCATTTGAGCGTACTTTGACTGTTTGACTTCCCCGGCCTCGGCTT
This sequence comes from Artemisia tridentata subsp. tridentata, assembly GCA_021014915.2. Taxonomy (NCBI): domain Eukaryota; kingdom Viridiplantae; phylum Streptophyta; class Magnoliopsida; order Asterales; family Asteraceae; genus Artemisia; species Artemisia tridentata. The sequence continues at coordinate 433,789,821 of CP139508.1, forward strand.
TCGAACACTCTTCCAATCTCGTGCTCGTTTTCCCGGGCTTTGCTTGTTTTTGTCCTTTTCTTCGATATCCGTGCCTGCATATGTAAAAACACAAAAACACAATATATTTGGCATTTTGGTCGGGTTTTTGGTCATTTTGGGTCCGGTTTTGGTCAAGAAAAAGGTATGTGTTTTAGCACATACCAAATTCCCCCAGACTAAGCTATTGCAATGTCCTCATGCAATGTTATAAAAACTCCCCGATTTTCCTTTTTATTCTATTTTTGTATTTTCTTTTTTTTTTCACGTGACGGCTTTGTCGACAATCATTATCTAACGATAACTTTTAGGATCACGGAGCAGGAAACACGACTCATGAAGAAGTGACCATACGGATAAAATTCGTCGTCCCTGATTTTTCACGAGTCCCCAAACTAAGCTTAAAAACGAAATCATTGTCATTTACAAGTTAGATTGCCAACACTACTCAGAAAGCTAATTGTGGACTTCTTGTTCCCAAATTCCTATTTTCCTCTATTTATTTTATTTTTGGTGAGAAATGAATTTCTTCAAATTCTCGTTTCGATGATAATTTTTTTTAAGCCGATAAAGATATCTTAGTTTAAACGCTAAGTAGTTTCCAAACCTTCCCTCGAAAACCGTTGCATAAAAAAATGAGGTCCACATCAAGGTCTCTGATTTAACACGATTTTGAGAATATCCCTTTTATTTGCGACCGAAACAACTCATCTACGAGTCCAGAGACGGAAGCCTTTATTAGGATACCTCGGAGTCGAAATTTGGCATTTTTAACATTATTAAGCACATATTATTAATCCTTGGCCCTTTATAACAATCACAACATCGGCTGCGAACCGGCAAGATGTGATAGTCTATTATGACCTTGGAATTTTTCCTCTGCCTTTATTAGAAGTCTACAACATCGGCTGCGAACCGGCAAGATGCAGAAAACTTTTTATGGCTTTGGATTATTATTATTATTATTTATTATATATTTTGCCAAATCCCGAGTCCTACGGCTTTTATAACAATCCCAACATCGGTTGTGAGCTGGCAAGATGGAATAGTCTATTACACCGTAACACTGACAGTACCTTGATGTGTACCCAACTTTCATAAGCAAGGATTCTCTAAGGAAGAAATAAAAACTAATCATCGCCAAAACCAAAATAGCTTTAATTATTCCTATATTTCTATTTTTGAGTGAAACGAGCTAATGGGAACAAAAAGCCACAAGTAACTTCGATGAGCTTTAAAGAGATCCAACTACTCCACGTTTAGCAATCTAACTTATAAACAACTCTATCATTTTTCGTTCTTCGCAAATTTAAAATCTTAAATAATAAGATCCGCGAATGCTTAGCCAAATAATCAAGCCATGCATATATAAAGTCAAATACGGGAACTTGCAAATTCTTAAAAAGAACTCGCGTTTTCTAGCTCCTTGTGTAAAAGACTAGCACGAGCTTATAGATTATGAAAGGTTAAGGGAACAAGCTAGGGCTCAACACGCCCGATCAAGTCAGAATTTTATTCCTACTCTCTCCAACGGAAAGTCAACAAAAATGTCAAAATTTATTATATTTTTGCAAAAATTTTTAAATTTTTCTCATTTTTTTGGATTTTTTTTTTTTTTTTTTTTTTTTTTTTAAATTTTGGAGGAAAAACGGGGTTGCATGAGAAAACGGCAAAAATGCAAGGCAAAAATCAAATCGCAAGATTACCCCCCCAGACTAGAACGAGACATTGTCCTCAATGTCTTAAAGGTAAGGGTTCTCCTACATAAATCTAAGGCCGTTTATTAATTATGCCAAAAGATAAATGTAAAACGATAAGATTTAGGATATCGGATAAGCAGCGGATGATGAAACTCGAGTAGCGTGAAGGAAACTACGAGCACGAGAGTCTTCATCATCGGGCATTCCTGGACACATTACAGAAAACAACGAAACACAAGATATGGAAGAGGAAACCCTCCTCACTCACTTTATTAGAAAATAGAAAGAAGATAGAAGGATAAGCATGGGGTGCCTCCCACGAAGCGCTTGTTTATTTATCGAGTCGTATAGCTTAGACTCGCCCCGAATTTATTTGTCCTTGGGGGAGCAAGAGGAACGGACACCCTGTAACGGACACCCGGCATAAAAAACGGAGATGCCGGGGTCGAAGACGGTATCCTCACTCCCGGAGGAGTGGAAAGATGGAGAAATGAGGGGATAAGAAAAGAAAGGGTGAAACACACGGATGGTGAAAGCATAATCATCATTGGAATCACGGGTGGGTTGGGTGGGGAAAATTTCAAGCACGGGATCATCAATATCATAAGTCTCGTCCACCACTCCATTAATTACTTCATTCACACCGGATCCAAGATCTACATCCGGTGGTTTCGCGGGTGGACGAGAAGACGGTAAATCAAAGATAAATGAATCAGCCTCAGAAAGTAAATCATCATCATTAATTTCTTCAATAAAACCATTCTCGTCATTCTCAATACCCAATGGTATCAAGTCATCCGAAGCAAGAAATCGATCGACATCCTCTAAAAGAGAGTCTCGTGACGGATTATCGGAAATATTGCTCAAAATAAGTTCGGAGTCGATTTTAAAATCAAAACGCTCATAATCCGGAAGAGAAATATCAGCATGAATAGTGGGGCTGCCACTACTCTTCTCTTCAAATCGAAAAATTTCAAGCTCGGGTAAGAAATCACTATCCATATCGGGGATAGGAAATGAAGAAGTCGGAGGATCATTTAATGCCTCGATCTTAGAAATGAGAAGATAAATTGTAGATAATTTCTCACGAAGAACATCATCTTGGATTTCAGTATCATTATCTTCTTCATCCTCTTCTTCTAAGCTGACGAGCTCAGAAGGTGACTCCTCCACATAGTCGATGTCTCCACAAGATAACGAATCGTCATTGTCTGAATCGGAGTACATCTCATCATCGTTCTTCTCAACATGAACATCATCACACGGCTCATCATTCGTATCAACGAGATTATCAAAACGATCATTTTCAACAAAATCACAATCACCGTTAGAATTTTCCCCGGACTCACTTTGGATTGGGACGAGGTTCTCAACACTAGACTTTTGGAATTCGTCCGATTCCGTTGCCGGAATAGTGTTTAGATGCTCGTCCCCCATTTTTAGAGAGTCCTCGGGTTCTACGGGAGGAAAGATAGGTGAAATTTGAGGGAAAACGTTGAATGACACAAGTATCTCCTCGTCAGCACATTGCTGTAAGGCCTTCCGAAAATTAGCCTCTTTTTCCTCGGCAAGTAGTTCTTCCATATACTTCTCATGACGATAAGCCAAAAGTTGATTAACCGCTTGCTCTTGATTTTGAACTGCTTCGACAACGTCTCCCAAAGATTTTACAATTTCGCGCAGTCTATCTTGATAATTGACGTGAGTTTGTGGGGGTTGGTCAAAACCATGAGAATTGTAACACAAATTTGGCTCAAAATAAGAATTATCAAACGATCCCCCAAAATTTTCAAAATTTGATGAACTTTGAAATGAATCACCATTATAATACGGTACTTGCTCATACGAGTTTTGAAAAGGAAGATTGAAATCGTTTTGAGGATAATTATCAAAGCTCGTATCACAAGCATAAGACGTTTCAGCACTCGGGACGTAGCATATACAATTCGTGTATCCACATTGATTACAAAAACACTGTCCACAAGGTACTCCTTCTTCGGAGGGATTTCCACAATTAAAACAAGTGAACGAAGGTGGTGGTGGTGGTGTCGGATAATAATCGGGAACGTTTGAAAAATTGTTAAACGAATTGTGAACATATTCGGGAGAATTACAATTCAAACAAACGCCATCATGAATATCACTACCACATTGATCACACGTACACCAAACACATGAACCTTCGAAGAACGGTTCTCCACACTTAAAACAAATAGGATCCATAAGAATTAAACACAAGAGGAAGAAAGATATAGAATTATCGGTTTAGAAGGTTAAAGAAGAAGAATTATATGTATAAGAGGATAAGAAGATTATTTTTAGGATTTTATAATTAAGAAACATTGAATAACACAAAAGAAAAGGAAAATAAAATTTGAAAAGAAAAATCTTTTTGGATTTTTATATTTATAAAAACCTTGAAAAACAAATTTATTTTATTTTTGGTAACCGTTACGTTATCCGTAACCGTTTCCTTCAAAACTACTCGCTATCCGGTTGTAGAATTAAAGTAGTCCGATAACGTTTAATTTCACGATTTATTTTGTTGTTTATTCGGAATGGTTTACAACCGCCCTCCTTCAACGGAAGACCGAGGATGTTTATTAATGGTGAAAACACTTTAGGAAAAGTTTTTTTTTTTTTTTTTTTTTTTTTTTTTTTTTTTTTTTTGGTATTGTGAATACTTGGTGACAAGTATTCAAATGGTTTTTTTTTTTTTTTTTTTTTTTTTTTTTTTTATTTATTATTTTTTATATTTTTCAAAAACAATTTATTTACAAAACAAGATGATAACTTCCACGGGGAAGGTTCTTCAATACACAAAATACGATACGAATCAACGACAACGTTTCAAGCCTTCCCCGGCAGCGGCGCCATTTTTTTGATGTGATTTTATATATTTGTTTATTTTTATTTTTGAATCCAAAGAAATATTCGTGAAAATATTTCCCGGGGTCGTTCTCCCAACGAAGGTTTGACGGCGTTTAAGTCGATTCGGAGTCGTGAAAATGTGAAGTGAATAAGTGACGTGATAATTTTTTCTGCTATTAAACTAAAATATGAAAAATTAAAATCAACAATCTACGCTATTAAAATAAATGCACACAAAAAGTAATCAAATAACGCAAATCCCGGGCTAATCCCGAGATTTATAAAACTAATAGTGAATTATGAAGATAATATGCAAATGCTAAAAGACTAGGGACTAAATATGTAATCAAGTAAACCATGATGAAAAGCAAAAAGACTTAAAAGGTGAAATGAAAAGTTAAAGGGCTAAATCTTCATTGTTGGAAACTAATTGAACACTAAAACTAATAGTACAGAAACTAGAGGGACTGAAATTGCAATTTTCAGAAACTATCTAAAACAAACAGACGTGCAGCAGACATTCTAACAGATTAAACACCTCTAAACACTCTACTTACAGATCGAATAAAACACATAAAATAACTAAAACTAGTGATTCACAATCAAACAAGAGCAAAGGAACCGTAATCAAAGCACTTCTCAGCAGATCTAAACTAATATGCCATTAAAATGAATCTGAAATTTAAAATGAAAAGAGACATTACAAGTTTCAAACCCTTACTGACATAGGTTGCACTCCCACCAAAGCCTATCTTTTAGATAGGCTCAAATACCACCTCAGAATCACCATAAACCACCATGAACATCATCTCTTTACCCGAGTTGACTTTCATTGACCAGAGTCCTTTTAACTATTTAAAACAGAAATAAAGCAACGAATCTCACAACAAGCTATTATTTAGCTTGAATGAGATCTAGAAAGTAGTAAATTCAAACTTAGAAACAGATTTGAGAAATTAAATTGCAGTGAAATTTAAATGGAAAGAAATTTTAAAAATCAAACTAAAATATTATTACAACTGGAATTCAATACAAAGTTTTTAAATCAGAAATACAATTATCTAAAGCTTATAACTAAATTTAATCTACTCCTACTCCTAAGAAAACTAACTACTAACTAGCTAACCATCGAATTGTGACCGAAGAGGGCTATTTAAAGCCTGTTGGGGAAACTTCTAGTGACTCTCCTGATCTAATCTCAGCCCTCGGATCATAATGTCATCATCAATCAATGATTATTAGCCATTGGATTGCTTCAATCGAGGTGTTTCATCCAATCAAATTGCTCCAATAAGCCACGCTGGCAATCCGTGAGGTGTTGTTCCTAGTCAGCACAAAAGATTCTTAGTACAATGCTAGGCGAGGGGTACGGATGGGATTTTGGGTGGAGAGGAAGAAGAAGAATAGTGATTGGTGGGGTAAATCGGGGTTTTCTTTAACTATTATTTGACCATTGGTATTGGGGGTTTGACCCCGGGTTATAATAAGAGATATGGGTCGGGTGGCTTTATTAATGATTGGGCTCGGGTTTATAGGTTGGGCTAGGAAGTGTATTGGATTTGGATTTGGGTTTATGATGGATAGTAGGATCCGGTTGGTATAGGTATACTTTTTAAGTATAGAATATGACAAGGACCAAATTGTATTTTCTGAAACCATGAGGACTAATTCTGCCATCTTCCAATAATATTTCCCAAGGGATACTTTTGACAATCTTAGATAATTGGAGGGCTATTCTTGACCATTTGAGCGTACTTTGACTGTTTGACTTCCCCAGCCTCGGCTTTCGAACACTCTTCCAATCTCGTGCTCGTTTTCCCGGGCTTTGCTTGTTTTTGTCCTTTTCTTCGATATCCGTGCCTGCATATGTAAAAACACAAAAACACAATATATTTGGCATTTTGGTCGGGTTTTTGGTCATTTTGGGTCCGGTTTTGGTCAAGAAAAAGGTATGTGTTTTTAGCACATACCAGGTATGAACTCTCATAACTCTACTCATAATGATTATTCTCATAGATAATTCATGATTTCATAACTATTTCTTTGTGGTATGATTAACTATTACTACCTATGTAATAATAGAAATTCTATGTGTATAAGATAGGATGATTACTAGGAAAAGGTTTTTAAAACCTTTGCTAAAACCGGATATAACACCTCAAGACAAATGTTGTCTCATATTCTTGTGTTATATCTCAACACTTAGGTAATACCCATACATGGATAAGTTCTAACTCAATTATTCATAACCTTAAAAAGGGTACTTGGAAGAAATTTAATTTTAGGATAATCTCACCATATTATAAAGGTTTATCTCTCCATAACTCATAATGATAATACATAGGTCTAAACAATGTTGTTTGTGATAATGTTCAAATCCCATCCATTAGAAAACATTGAGATTAAAATAATTTAGTTTTTCTCTAGAATCTAAGTAAGATTGATAAATCTAGAAATAAGAGCATAAATCAAAGCTATCTAACTAAAATTTGAACATATAGGAAAAACATATTCTCCTATTCCCGTACACACTAGCTTGAGCTAAATGTCTTAAAGTTATGGAAACACAAACGAACTTAGTAGAACCTCATCTCCTTATCAAGATATGCTATGATCAAAAATCATGCATGATAAGTAAAACTTCAAGTGCCAAACAACTAGGAATAAAAAATGTTTTCACTCATCTCAATCATGCAAATTTAGGATAAAAATCATTCGCATTAAGGATCAAAATAGTAAATTCATTAGATAACCTCAAAAGTAGTAATACATTAAGTAAAATATGCTAGAACACCAAACCTTGTGTATAACTATCATTCTTAGATCATAAATAATGAAATCATAACAATTAGGTGGATCGCTAAACATGTTGTGCACCAATGTGAGACATTGTACCACAAGTCACTAAGAAACTAACGTTCCTTGTTACTTAAGTGGTTAAGGAGAAGTGTGGAGAAAATACCCGTAGTTTATGTCTTTAGTCTCTATTGCCAATCTTCTCCTGTTTCGTCAACCTTGCAACCATTCATCTCAACAATTACTTAGCTCTACTGTTTTATCTTTATTCCCAATTTAAACAGTGGATACAATATGTTGAGAAAGTCTCTCAAAAAGGATTACAGTGGTAAATCCTCTTACAAACATCTCAAGAAAGAAATCTCCGTTCCTTATAAAACATACTAATATTTAGAAGTAATCAAAACATTCGTCCAAATCTTAATTTAACCAAAAACAGAAATACCACAACCTTGTTCTGATCCTGCGGATCCAATTGACAACAAGGGCGGAACCCTTGTGAAGGATCCGCCGAATCCGTGAGTTGTTAAATCAGACTATGAATTACCAAACACTCCTTACTGCACTACACACTTAATTAAACCCTCAATATCAACTCTTAATCGACTCTCATCATCCCTAACTCAAAAATTAAATCCTTCATCTCATATTAATTCGTGCTTGATCACTCACTGTAAGTTCACTAATTCATTTCAATTCAAAATTAGGGTTCATGTAATTTCAATAATACATTTCAGATTACTATTCTTAATTAGACACTACAGATATTTCTTTTGTCAAAAGTTAATAGGAATTCCATTTTGTTAAACTCTTTAACAAAATTCAATAAAACCAAAGAAACCTCTATTCAAATCTTCTAAACAATTAGAATAAATTTTCTTGCAAAAACCCCAAGAGAAATTTTTTCACAACTAGGTAAAATGAATTTCAAACATTGCTAATACAAAATCAAAGAAAACGTCAAACAGGAATGTTTAGGGTATAAAGTGTTTTGTCACAAAACGTACATTTTCAAACATCATAATAGGTCAAAAAATAACCACACCTCCATATTTGTCCACATTTCATGTATTTTAGATTAGTGTAACTAAAACTATAAAATTGTTTATGACTAGGAAAATCATGCCTCCTGCCACCAATTACGATCACAAGAAAACAAAGAAGTACCTACCCAAACATCATCAAACAAAAGGACTCACAGAAGCGCAAGTCCAACTTTTCAAAGCTTTAGAAAGTCGGTATGTTCATGAGGGTAGAACCGTAGACTCTTCATTTTTAGAAGAAACAAACATTCGTGAACAAATGGCCACCATTCAATTTGACTCACTTCTCGACATAGATGAACCTATCATTCCTCGATTCATTCTCGAATTTTATGCCTCAGTAAAACTTATTTCTGATGACAATGGATCATTTAGCATCAACTTCAATGTAAACCAAAACTCCTACAATTTTCCTTTAGACCATTTTGGGAAAGTGTTACACATCCAAGTGAAGGAACATGCTTCTACTCTGACAAATGGTCTTTAACCATTCTAAATTCAAATCTAGGACGGGAACATCCATATGACACTCCCCTAACTCCTAAAGAAATTATCCGAGATCATCTTTTTAACACTAGAACCAATCCAATTAAGAAACTTCGGGGCAAAGATGTCAATCGAGATCCATTTGCCATGGAACTCAATGAACTCAAACCTGAGTTTAAGAGACTCGAAGAAATTCTAAGATCAAATGTCATTAGTACTATAGGTAACAAAGATCACGTGAATGCTGGACTGTGCTATATGCTCTATTGTATTTCAACTCATCAAAGATTCAATCTTGCTTACTATATCGCCAAGAGGATGGTTGATATACGTGTCCTAGGGAAAACCACATTGCCATATGGAATGCTACTTACTCGTTTGTTCAAAGCTTCCACTCCTATCCTTCCAAATTCTGTTGGTTTTGTCCCAGATTACCCCGAAATCAAACACACCTTTGTCCCTCTTAGTGACCATAGAGTGAAAGTAGGAAAAGGGAAACGAGCTTGCCTCTCATCTTCATCTTCATCATCTTCATCAGCTAGTGACGAAGATGGATTACCTAACTCAAAGCTCCCACTATTAGATTACTTAAGTCAACTTCCATCTCTCAATAATGAATCTGCAGAAAGCCGACAAACAAAGGGAGTTCTAAAGTGTGCAGGACGATGGATGATGAAACTCCGAAAAGATCAAAAGAAAATACTCAAACTATTGAAAGATAAGCGAGAATAAATGATTGTGTGGAACAGTTAACCTTTAGACCCTATATGGTCATATTTCTATGTTTGTTAAGACTTGTCTTTAGTACTTTATACTTATGTGTTTTAACTTTACTTAAACTAATGATAACACGTATGGTTATCAATTTTCCAAACTTATGCCACTGTTTGGTTTAACATCATTCATGATGAAGTTTAATGATCAGGTCTATTTTCATACTTGGTTGTGTTTTATTTTGTGTATGTGAACTAACTGATTATTGCAGATTGATAACACTCGGGGTTATCAATTTACCAAGTCTAAACCTATGTTTGGCTTAACTCCTACTACGGTAAGTTTCTAAGAACGGATTAACCTATGATCAATCATGTGTTAATATTATCACATTTAGTTGTTTTGCTATACATATTAGATGTTAAGTAAGGTCTAGATGAATTTTCGGGTTTTCGTCGAATAACGCAAAATGTGACAAGTCTTCTGTTTAGTTTTAGAAAATTAGGATACGGATCCGACGGATCCTTAAACTTGGATCCGCCAAGTCTTATCGTTGGTTCCGCCATCCGCCAACCTGCGGACTTTGGCCGAGACCCCCCCCCTCACTTTGGTTCCGCATTACTACCTTGATTGAACTTTTCTCAGTAAGAATTTTTCTTGAATTTATACTTCTATCAACAGACTATTACTCAATTCAATAAATTTAACCTTGATCTTTCTACACACATCTTAGTTGCAACCCATATTCTGAATAGCTTTGAGTCATTTTCTCAATTAGCAACTACTTTCTATGTTTAATTTTCAATAGATCAAACTACTTTTTCATCTAATCTCAACAACACTCACATATTAACTTTCATACCACAACTTGTCAATCTTTATATTTTCAAAACTTATTGTATAGAATCAACTTTAGTAATCCTTAGAGAATTGATACATAGCAAACATTAACTAAAAATAACCTCCACAAAATTCACACATCCAGAAAGTTCACACATTCTAAATCCAATACAGACGAACGGCTAGAATTAGTGTTAGACCTTATTGGTATGCAAACCCACTTCGTAATGTAACCTTTCCTGTTAGATCCACAGACACCACAACAACTCCTATTATGACTCCCATAGTCAACATATCCTCTTCTTCAAATTTACCCGCTACAAACTCATCCAATACAACAACATCACCTCCTACCATTACTCCTGTAGAACCATACCACCACTCGTTCCCACTCCACCACAAACTAAGAAGTCTGCATTATCACCATCCTCACCAAAACTCAAACCCATGGAACTTTTTAGGACACCACCAACATCTCCACAACCACATCTTGAAGAATTAGAAGATCTTCCACCTACATCAACCAATTCTCCACAAATAAGTCTTGAAAACTTAGAACCCATGCTATTCCATCCGGAGATTCATGGACCTCAATACCATATCACATCAATCATCACCACAACAATTGCCACACCAATTGTCACTTCGCCAAGTGTTTCCACAACAATTGACCCCTCACCACAATCATCACCACCTAAAGAAAGAATCTCATCCTCATCTTCAAGCTTAATAATAGATCCATCACATGACATAATTACCACACTTCAACACTTGGATGAATCAATGTGGATCAATAAAACAAACACTCAAGATGACAACAATATTGTCTCTAACCTCTACGACACTAGTAATTTAGAAACTAAATGGCTTGCCTCTATCATGTCATCATCAAAACAAGCAAAATAGAAGTTTGTAGTATCATCGCAATAATTACTCTTAAGATTTTATCGTCTCTAGGAACCTTCATGTGTAATCTTATGTTTGAGACTTTTGTCACAAACAAATTTTCAATGTATGATTATGCTTTAAAATAATTAATGATATCTTGTTTTGACACAAAAATTGATTTAGGCATACAAGATGAACACCTTTTAAGATTAGTCAATACTATTTCAACATTATAGTTCTGCACCAAAACATCATGAAAACACAATCATGTGTTTAACAAACCTCTTAAAAGAGAAGCTTTAAGTCTCCTTAAACTTTGATTAGGATTAGTAAAACCAAATCAATAGTTGTAAGTAAATAAACCTTAGCTTGAACCTTCATTTGATCAAAACGACAAAACATGACCAAATCAATTTTGGTCTCACGGAACCCTAAGATAAGAATGACGGAACCAAAATTTTGGTTCCGCCCAATCCGTGGGTACCTGGTCAGCTTTTAACCATTCAGAAACCAATCAACCTTCTCGTAACCAACGAATCTAGAATTTTCATCTCACAACTTCATTATCTAGAACATCTTCAGTGTCTAGAACACCATCATAGGATCTCATCATTTTCATTCAAGCAAGTAATTGTCAGTACAAACAGAACCATCATTCTCAACACATTAGTCCAACACATTCTTGAGCATCTAAACGTCATATATCATATAAGCTTTCTAGATTAGTTATTTAGGACCTTTTACATTGTTGGTTTAGTACTTTTTATTTCTTTCTAGAATGTCTTTTTATTGTACTTGTAACATCATCATTGTGACTTTTGTCACAAAATTTTCAATATCTATGAATGTGATGTTTTATGCTTATGAGTGATCAACATATTGCATATTATCATTATAATTGTGAACTAACATTCTTATATAGCCTATATTATACCTTGATTATGATTGCTTTAGGTACAATTAATGATCAGACACCTACTTTGACTTTTAAAAGTCAAAACATATTGAAAGGATTGTTTGGAAGAATACTTCTCAAGCATTCTACTTCTTCATTCATTACTAACACTTCATTTGCAGCATATCATACCCTTCTAAGTATACGTTGGTACTCGAGAAGTGAGAAGTATACATCGAGGGGGAGCATTTCATAAATCTTTCATATTCTAACCATTTGTCTTGTAGGTTCATGCATCATTTACTTGTTACTCCATTTAGGGGGAGTATAAAACAAGGGGGAGCTATTAAAGTTCTCAAAATCGCATTCCGCTACGCACCTCTTCTTTTTGTTTCGACAAAAAAGGGGGAGAAAGGAAAAAGGATTAAGTTTGCATAATTAGATTCATACTAAGTTATTTCATAATAGTAATCAAAATTTCAAAACTTAATCTATATTTTTAAAAGGACTTAAACTATATTTACTTGTTTGCTTAAAAATATAATTTAGGTTTTGTCATCAACAAAAAGGGGGAGATTGTTAATACAAATATCGTACTAAAAACGTTATTTATATTTTACGATCTTTGCTTATGTTTTGTTCATGACAAACACAAAGTATATTCCTTAAGCAAATTATAAATACTAGTTAAAGTCTTTTTCAAAACACATCTTTCATTTAACATGATCACTAACATTATATTGCATATACATGTGTATTTCCTTTAATGGAAACTTTAATTTAAAAGTTACAAAGTGACACCATGGTATACATCACAAATACAATCTTGGTAAGATTGTGTGATATCTTGATTAGATACTCAAGTTATATAGTTGACATTGGAAGATATTGATTTGACAACACAAGGATATGGAAAGATTTGAGGAGATCTCATGTGCAACATTAGCTGTCATAACCACGGATCCAAGTCCATACAAAGACGGATCCCTTCTGAGGGATCCGCCGGATCCGTGGGAGGTTTGCCTTGTTTGCCTATAAATAGCAGACTTGGCGTTTGATCTAATCAATCCACTTAGAAAAGAAAAACACATACATTCACTTTAGTTACTAACCACAGTAGTTATATATATATATATATCATTGATGTTTCTTTTGTAGCAAAGAAGATCAAGTTAACAAGCTTCAAACAAGCAGACTGTTTGCAAGTTGTAGTATAGGTTCTGTGTAAACACTTTAAGTGTTTCTTATCATTTGTATCAGTTAGATCAGTAAGTGTGGTTAGTACTTTAGTCCTCAAAGCACAAAGAGAGTAGGGAGTGGTTGTACCCGTGTAAAGAACTCGACATCTAGCTTAGTGTCGGTAAAGTAATTAGGCGACGTCAGGTTGGTTCTACCTAGTGAAAGAACCCGGTGTTTAGCTTAGTACCGGAAAAGGAAGTAAGCGACGTGTAGAGGTTTTCTCCACCTTGAAGGGAGTTTGTTTCTTAGTGAAAGATATCTCTCGAGTAAGTAACTCGAGGAAGTGGAGTAGGGCAAGGATAAGGATCTCTTGCAAGCCGAACCACTATAAACACTTGTGTTGTGTGGTTTGATCTTTCATCTCTTTACCTTTAGTTTATATTGTATGATAACTTAATTTGTGATTGTTTCCTTTGAACTAACAAAACAAATTAAACTCGAGAAACGGGGAAAACTATTCAACCCCCCCTTCTAGTTTTCCACATGTTATGTGTTTTGGTTCATCAATTATTGTGCTGTTATTTTTTTGGTTCATCAATTATTATCCTGGTGTTATGTGTTTTTGGTTCATCAATTATTGACCCTTGTTATGTGTTTTTGGTTCATCAATTATTGTCATATGTTATGTTATTTTTTTGGTTCATCAGTTATTGTGCTGTTATTTTTTTGGTTCATTAATTATTGACCCTTGTTATGTGTTTTTGTTTCATCAATTATTGTCATGTGTTATGTTATTTTTTTGGTTCATCAATTATTGGTTCATCAGTTATTGTGCTGTGTTATGTGTTTTGGTTCATCAGTTATTGTGCTGTTATTTTTTTGGTTCATCAATTATTATCCTCGTGTTATGTGTTTTTGGTTCATCAATTATTGACCCTTGTTATGTGTTTTTGGTTCATCAATTATTGTCATATGTTATGTTATTTTTTTGGTTCATCAGTTATTGTGCTATGTTATGTGTTTTGGTACATCAGTTATTGTGCCGTTATTTTTTTTTGTTCATCAATTATTATCCTGGTGTTATGTGTTTTTGGTTCATCAATTATTGATCCTTGTTATGTGTTTTTGGTTCATCAATTATTGTCATGTGTTATGTTATTTTTTTGGTTCATCAATTATTGGTTCATCAGTTATAGGTTCATCAGTTATTGTGATGTGTTGTTTTTTTTATTCATCAGTTATTGTACTGTTATTTTTTTGGTTCATCAATTATTATCCCGGTGTTATGTGTTTTTGGTTCATCAATTAATAACCCACTTATAATCTAAAAAAAAAGTTGCGATTTATATGTCAAAATGCATATCAAATTAAAGAGAATTAAATTCTGAAAATTATGATGAAATCGGTTTTTTGTAAAAGTTTGTCGTTTAAAAGTTATACTCCCTCCGTCTCAATTTATTTGTCAGGAGAGAGAAAACATAAAGTTTAATACAAATGGGGCCATTTTAATTTTCAACCACTAAAATGGAATATTCCTTCACTAGATTCTCTAGTTTTTACTAAATAAGAAAAGTGTATAATTAATTTGAGATATCCATAAAATGAAATATGAACAATTAAATTAAGACGGAGGGAGTAACAATTTTAAGTTGAGGGTGAAATTAAAAACTGGGTTAAAGACCAAAATGCCTTTTGACTATTAATATTAAAAAAGAAAAGAAGGTAACTTTTTAAAATGTGATAACTTTCTAACGACTCTGTATGTCAAACGTACAATGTGTAAGACTGTAAGCTTTGTTTGGTTTAGTACAAAACAACAACCAAACTGAAGAGAACACTCTCACACAGAGACAAAAGATGCAAACAAGAACCAAAACATGGATCAACTCCTTAACCTACATAACCCTCATCACAATCACGCTCTATTCACTCCACATCTCAATCCTAAACAACAAACTCACAATCTCCCATCACAAAATCACCCACAAAAAACACCCCAACCACCCTCTTCAATTCAATTCCAATGGCCTTTTCAAAATCCTTCAGGTTTAGTTTTTTCATTAAAAAAATAAATCTTATGTTGGTTTAAATAAAAAAATAAAAAAATAAAAAAAAAAAAAAAAAAAAAAAAACTCATGTTGGTTGATAATATAAGTTAATGATATGTTTTTTTTTGGTTATCTAGGTTGCTGATATGCATTATGGAACAGGGTTGACTAGATGTAAAGATGTGTTGAGTAGTGAGTTTGAGTGGTGTTCGGATCTTAATACTACTTTGTTTTTGAAACGGATGATTCATGTCGAAAAGCCCGATTTTATTGCTTTTACTGGTATACATACATATTTTCTTTATTTTTGTATCCTTAGATAGTATTGCCCTAGTTTTGATAGTTGACCTTAGCTTAAAAGTTAAAACTATACTTGAGTAGCTTAACTTAGGGGGTGTTTGGATTACCTTTTTTCCTTTACCGGCGAGCTTTTTTGTATTTGGAAAAGCCAATAAGCTCATGTTTAACGATTTTGAGTTAGCTTATCGTTTTTTTTTTTCTCCAGATTTATGTAAGCTTATTGGCTAGGAAATTTGCTAAACGAAACACGCCTAAGTTAATCTACTCCGAATATTGAAACTTTTCATTTTTGCCCTTTTTGTTGTTATATGTGTCTATAATGTTGTTGTGGTATCTAATTAAGTCTACTCAAGCTCGGCTGATTGATACTAACATTGATTAATACATGAATAAACTTAATTACGTGAGCTTGAAAGTATTCGATTATCGAAATGAGGCCCGATCAACATTGAGTTAAGTTTTTGAAACGGATGATTCATATATAAAAGCCTGATTTTATTGCTTTTACTTTCTTTTATTGGAAGTCGAATATCATTAGATAACTTCTGTAGTTTTGTAAATAAATATGAAAACATAATTGGAAAAAATTACGAGATTTCAATAGTCAAGCTCAACTTGAATATTTCCTCGAGTAGTTTAACTTAGGGGGTGTTTGGTTTAGCTGTTCTTCTGCCTTTTGGGCTTATTTGTATTGGGAAAAGCCAATAACCTCATGTTTTACAGCTTATGAGCTTATCAACTTGAGCTTATGGCTAAGCCATAAACTCAAGTTGATGAGTTCATAAAAGGGAGCTTTTTGAGTTTTTTTTTTTTTTTTTCCAAATTTAAATAAGCCTATAGTGGCAGAAAACAAGTTAAACCTAACACTTATGCTAATCGGGTTGATTTTCGAGTTGACACGGCTATTAAAATATGACATTTTTTGCCGTTTGTGTTTCATGTTTATTTATATAAATTTTGGTATCTAATCGAGTCAAGTCAAGTTCGACCACATTAATACTAACGTTGATTAATATACGTTACTCTAATAAATATGATTGAGTCAAGTTGAGCTTCAAAGTTTTAGATTATCAAGCTTGAAAGTAAAGTCTTGAGCGCTCTTAGTTGAGTTTAGCTTGTCAAGCTCTTTTTTTATTCGACTTGGCTCGATTACACCCTGATATTGTATCACATAGATTATCAATAATGGTAATATTTGTATTTTGTTATCAATCATACCAATATGAGGTAAAAACATTTGCTAATATTGGTAAAAAGAGTTGAGCTATATTGCTATGATTGGTAACAAAATGGAAGTATGTTACCATTACTGATAATTTCGTAGCATGTAGCTATAATAGGCTGCTATGTTAGTTTACCACATGTTTATGCAAAATATGAAGTTTTAGTTTGTGAAATATAGAAATGATTGGGAGGCCTAAACTCATGCCTAGGGGTGGCAAATCTTGCCCATATTGTAATTTTCGGGCGTTTTTTGACACTTTTTTAAAAGGTTGGGGCGTTTTTTGCCTTTTTTTTTTTTTTTTTTTTTTTTTTTAAAAGGCCTAAACTCATGCCTAATCTTGTGCCTGAAACTATGTGGCATTAGCTCACTCGTTTATGATGAAGTGACTCCCACAGCCAATGAAAGACCGACGCCCGGGTTTAGGCTTAAAATTATGCATGAGTTTTGGCCTCCTAATCATTTCTCTTACATATGAGATATATTTCTACAATTATATCAATTTTGAACGTTTTAGAAAAGAGAGTTGGTTACTGAATTGAACTCTATAAAAGATAATACAAGTTGAATTCGTATTCATTTCACATTTAATAAGTACCAAATTTGGACATTAAGATATCAAGTGTTAATCTATTGCTGGAGCTAAATGGCAATGTGTATTTGATATATTTTTTGAGAGTATGGGACTTTGGGGCTGTTTAATATTTTGTTTTGAAATTGATATATGCAACTTACCCTTTCTTTAACCATTTGATGCAACATTCTTACCATTTTTTTTTACCAAAGTATGCAATATGTTGTATCAACTGGTAAAAGAAAATGATACGCATGTTATTTTAAATGGTAAGTATGTTGCATTAAATGGTTAAAATAATAGTATGTTGCATGTATCGGTACAAAGTGAACTTTATTTTGCAAGTTCTTGCAATTTGGCCAATATTTTGCTTAAAGTATATCAAATCAGTTGTTGCATTTTTTTACTGGACAGAGGAACTATGAAAGTTGTCTACCAGACAATGTGACGCGGATCAAAGTGCTCCGGTTTTCTTTCATTCTACTTTAATAAAATCTATCTCCCTCTCTATGTGTATACACATGTGTTTGTATATAATTTGTATATATCTGCAACTGATCTTATCCAATGTTGTCGACTAGGGGATAACATATTCGGGTCAAGTACCAATGATGCAGCAGAGTCGTTATTCAAAGCTTTTGGTCCAGCAATGGATTCCAGACTTCCATGGGCAGCAGTTTTGGGGAATCATGACCAGGAGTCAACTATGACCCGTGAAGAACTAATGTCATTCATATCGCTTATGGATTATTCCCTTTCACAACCAAACCCATCTACTCAAGATCCATCTGACCCTACCAAACAACAAGTGAGGACAGATATTGATGGGTTCGGGAATTATGATCTTAGAGTATTGGGTCCACCAGGATCTCACTTAGCCAACCAAAGCATCCTCAACCTCTTCTTTCTCGACAGTGGGGACAGAGCTGTTGTTGATGGGTTTAGAACTTATGGATGGATCAAGGAGTCTCAACTTAATTGGCTACGTGGTGCTTCTAAGGTATATTTTGGGTAAAGATTAGATATGGAAATTTCAACAAATTTCTTATAAGTGGATCATTTTGTGTTGTCTTTGATCTCAAATGGCTGAGATGTGTCAAATTAGTAAAAATGGGTCAAACGGGTGAAAGTCACACATAGTCTTTTTATTGAATAAACCCTTTTAAAGCGTTTTTATTGATCTAGTTACATTATTATTGTGATACTATCGTTTTTGTAAGAGTAGTTGCTTTTGTAAGTTTACTTTTGTTGAGTTTCTATTTGATGTAACCAATTCTATCCTAGAAAAAACTATAAAACTTTTAAGAAATCAATATAAGCAACCTTTTTTACCTTGAAAGTGTCAGAAAGTTTGAGGGTCTTTATTGAAATTTATGAGAATTTTGAGAGTTTTCATCTACTTTTTGGAAGTTTGATTTTGTTTTTTTTTCAGAATAGTCAAAGTTGGGTCCGTGAAATAGATTTTTGACCTGTTTTGGTCAGATTTTATATGCAATTAACCATTTTGTAAACATAATTGGCACAACAATTATCTATACATGTTTAAAAAAATTTTGAACCCAAAAGTGCTAGCAGGTCAACGGTCAACCCTGACCCTGTCCTTACTGGCCTGTACTAAAATAGGGCCCGTTTCAAGATGAACCGTTTTGAGTCTTTTGACCCATTACCTCCACCCCACCTGCATCTCTAATCATGAGCCAAGTGTGTCCCTTCTGTTCTCTTCTGTTGACTGGGTCCATTAGATTTAGATTTCATTAACATGTTGCAGGTGTCGCTAACAGGGCCATAATCAAGAGAACCATCAATCAGAAGACGTTCCTACAATGTCAGCACCTCCTCCAGCCTTAGCATTCTTCCATATCCCAATCCCAGAAATCCGTTACGGCCCGTTCAAGGAAATTTTCGGTGAGTATCACGAGCACGCGGCTTGTTCTATAGTGAACCCTGGGGTCTTGCAGACCCTTGTGTCAATGGGAGATGTGAAAGCTGTCTTTATAGGTCATGATCACCTCAATGATTTTTGCGGGAACTTAGATGGTATATGGTTTTGTTATGGTGGTGGTTTTGGGTATCATGGATATGGTAGGGCTGGGAAGTCGAGAAGAGGTAGGGTAATACTTGCTGAACTTAAAAAGGGTAAGAATGAATGGATGGGAGTTGAAAGCATCAAGACATGGAAGAGGCTTGATGATGAGAACCTGACAAAATTTGATGAGCAAATATTATGGACATCAAGTTGATTCTTTTTGCAGGTGACTGAAATATACTCTTTTTTTTTTGGTTTAAATTAACTATACTGTTGATAAGAGCTGGCAATTCGGACCAATTATTTATGAATGGGTCGAATGGGTGAAAGTCGCCCAAAGTCTAGTTTTAGCTCAAGAAATTTCGAATTAGTTTTTATGCAAATAGATTTAGTATTGTAATTCATTGTTTTTGTAAAAAAATGGGCGCATACGTGTTTGTGGGCCAATCATCTCTACCTGCGTAAATAAGGGCACCTAAACGGTTTTGACCCACTGCCCAACTGACCCATCTTACTCCCTTATTGGTGTTGATTCTTGCAACAACTGTTTATGCAGGACTGTTGTCTTGATAAGAGCTTTGCTGTGGATGAGGTGAAATGCTGTGACACTTTTCCGTTTCTCAGCTGTTGATGCATCAATTTGTTACGAACATTGCGTCTGTGTTTGTCATCTGTATGCGTTTTGAATCACATGAACGCTTCATGAAACATGTTATGCTTTTTTGTGTATAATATGGCGACCCCTTGTTCAAGTCCTTTCTGATGCATTGAGTACTATTTTAGGCCTGTTACCAATATACGCTCGACGCTATCCAAATATGGTGCTAATTCATGAGACATGTTCACATGATCTATCGCTTTCCTGAAGGAAAAAAAAAAAAAAAAATCATATTATACGCTAAAAATCTCGTGTGTGATAACTACAAACTATTCAGAAAAATAACAGAGGCAAAATATGATTATGACACTATACGCTCTTTTTCCCTTCGTATAAGACTGCAGAATAGCCAATCGGAGCTCGAGGTTGGTTCAATAGCTCAACAATCGTGAAGCAGACTCGACTTAAAACCCAAAAAAATTGACATTGCTTGAGCTCAGCTTGAGTAGCTCGAAAATATATATGAACATTATATTCAATAACCAATCTCACCCAAATTAATCTTGACGTTAGTTCTAAATTCAAATACTCGAAACGAAGTCAGTGTGTTAAAACCCGGGTTGACTAGGCAGCTTGAACCGGGAACCAGCTGGGTAACCGGAAGTTGGTTTTGGAAAATAAAACGGTTGAACCGCGAACAGATAACTCGGACGGGTCAATTACAAACTGGTTTTTAAAACATTACACAAGCTTAGCCATTTAAGTTGAGTTTAGCATGGTACATATCTCAAATATTTAATGCTCGTGCTCAAGATTAAGCCCGAAAAAACTCAACTTAGGTCAAACTCAAATAAGCTTTTTGTATTGATGTTATTTAGGGAGAGCAAGTTTTTGACAAAGATGCATGCAATGCAACCAAAATATTTTTATAACCGTTTTTGACCTTTTCTCTAGCCACCAATAAAAGTGTATCTAATGAGGTTTGAACCCTAACTTTTTATATAATATTTTATAGCCTATAATAGCCATGAGTTTTCTATTTACTTTTTGAGTTGTCACAGATTAATTGTTCACTACTGAAAATATAGAGAATTTTGGGGCATGTTTGGTAGAGGCTTTTTGTTAAAAAATAACCCCCTTTAAAATAAATAGCTCAATTTGAATACATTAACTTCAAGCTTTTATTTCAAACAAATAGCTCCTAAATAAAAAGCTGATTCATGAAGCTTTTTAAACATTTTAAAGCTGTTAAAACTTTAAATTACTAATATACCCTCCAAACATTTATTTACAATTATAAATATGTCCTTTTATGTCATTTTACATCTTATATTTATATTTAACAGCTAACTTACCAAACACTTTTATTGAAAAAAAAATACATTTTGTAGCTCATGTTAACAACTTTGTAGTTTACAGCTTACAGTAAAACCCTCATTTAAAGTTATTATTACATACCTTAAAGAAAATATTAATTTTTGTTTAAAAAAATGGCGGGAATATCGGACGAAGAACTAGACTCAATCCTGTCAGATTTCGATCAGATTCACAATGTAAATTATTACATCTTCCTTGAAATCTAATCTAATTCAATTCACAAATTTATGAAAAAGCTAATAACATATTATGCAGGATTACAGAGAAGGAATTGGTGCAATTCAAGCTCTGGAATCGAGGTGCAATATCGAGATTAAGAAGCGCGAATCAATTGAATTCACCGCAAATACTCTCAAATCAGGTACCCTAACTTTTTTTTTTTTTTTTTTTTTTTTTCTTTACTAGACTGTCATTATTCGATAATCGTCGAATTTACGAGATCGTTAATTTTGTTAGGTTAAATAAGTTGTATTTTGAGAGTAGGTATCGAATGTTATGAATGATGTGCTGATGACCTTAAACTTATGATTTACTGTGTGTTTATGAGATTAGACGATAATTGTTGAATTTACGAGATTTGTGTAGTTGTGGATCATGAATTTTGTTTAGTTATATTTTGAGAGAGTTAGATCCACATGTTTACGACATCTGTGTTGCGGATTTTGAGGAATTTAGAGATTGTATTTTAGATTATGATAAAGTTTGAAAGTAGAAGGTGATTGATTATTCAACTATAATCGTCAAGTATTGAATGTAAATCTTGTTTTTCGTTGTATACTGAATTATGAATTTATACTCCAGGTTTTGCAATTGTGCGTGTTTAGGAAGGTGTGAGAAAATTGTTTAATTCAGTTATTAAACTCGATTAATATACAAAGTTTTCATTGTAGATAGCTGAAGATTTTGAATGATTAGTTGTTTAGCCAAGAGGATATGAACGGAAATGAATTTGTAACTTCAGACCAACTGTTTGACTAATATGTGTTTATCTACTCCTTGTAGAAAATGAAAGACTGATGAAGCTGTATACGGAATCCGTCAGCAAACTGGCTAATCAGGTGAATAGAATGGTTACTAGAATAAGTGAACGTCTGTTTGTAGTTTTCTCTGAGGTTGAGTGGCCATGGCTATGCAATAATGATATCTTCTTTTGCGGTTTTTGTGCAATGAAACAGTTTGAAATTAGGAACAGCTGTCGCAGCTTGAAAGAGGAACTGAAGAGAGCTAATGATGAACTTGCCAGGAAAGAGAATGTAAGTGATTAACTTTGTAAATGAAACCTATTCACAACTATGCTGAACAACAACAACAACAACAACAAACCCAATCCCGCCGAAGCAGGGTAAGGGGGAGGTAGAATGTAGACAGATCCTACCCCTACCCCAGGATAAAACCCGGAAGTAGAGAGACTGCTTCCAAAGAGACCTCCGGCAGGTGCAGGTGTGCGTGAGAGAGAGCAGAGAAAGCAAAGAAAGGAGGGCAAGAAGACAGAGCACAAGCATGCAACAGGCAAGTAAAGAAAGCAAGCAAAACAGGAAAACAAGCAAACAGAGGAGAAACAAAAACAAAGGAACCAGCATGCAAACCAAAGGGCAACGTAAAGCAAAGCAGGAAACGCACGGGGCCTAAAGCTAAGGCAGAGCAAGCCTAAGGGAGCAACACAAAGTGAAGCAGGGCGGCGCACGGGGCCTAAAGCTAAGGCAAAGCAAAAAGGGCACAAAAACCAAAAAAGAAGGGCAGGGCAAACTAGAGACGCCTACAAAGCCTAACACAAAAACAACCTAAACCCACGAAAAACCTAGTCAGGGCTACCCACAGATCCTAATTCTATCTCTCCACGCATTCCTATCTGAGATCATGTCCTCTGACAAGAGAAGCTCCTTCATGTCGAGCTTAAGTCTATCCTCCCACCTGAGTTTAGGTCTACTCCTCCTTCTAACACCATCTACTACTAGCGCTTCCACTCTTCTTACTGGCGCTGTTTGTGGCCTCCTCTTGACATGACCGAACCACCTCAACCTTCCTTCTCTCATCTTTGAGATAATAGTCTCGACCTCAAGTTTTGCTCTGAAAACTCCGTTCGGGATCATGTCTAGCCTGGTTTTACCACAAGTCCACCTTAGCATTCTCAGTTCCGCCACTTCGACCCTGTTAGCATGTGCCTTGGAGATAGGCCAACACTCAGACCCGTACAACATAGCCGGTCTAATCGCCACCTTATAGAATTTTCCCTTAAGCTTTAAGGGGACGTTCTTGTCACAAAGGACACCCGTTGCCGCCCTCCATCTCGCCCAGCCAGCTCTAATCCGGTGGGTAACGTCCTCATCTATCCTCCCTGATTTGTGAATCACCGATCCAAGATATCTAAAAGACTCCTTGGGTGGTAGGATCCGGTCACCGAGACGAATATCCAATTCTTCGTGGTGGCCTGACTCGATCCTCCCAAAATCACATCTCAGGTATTCAGTCTTCTCTCTGCTCACCCGTAGACCATTGTCTTCTAGAGCCTCCCTCCAGTGCTCAAGTCTGTTGTTTAACCCTTCCGCCGATTCTGCCACCAACACAATGTCGTCAGCGAAAATCATGCTCCACGGGATGCCCTCTTGAATCCCTCGAGATAATTCATCGAGAATCAAGGCGAAGAGGTAAGGACTAATGGCAGATCCTTGGTGGAGCCCGACTTCCACAGGGAAAAACTCTGAAATCCCCACAGTTGACCTCACACGAGTCTTAGCCCCCTCGTACATATCCTTAATGACTCTCACGTATCTCCTAGGGGTTCCTTTATCAATTAAAGTTCTCCAAATCAACTCTCGTGGGACACTGTCGTAAGCCTTTTCAAGGTCAAGAAACGCCATATGCAAATCCCTTTGTCTTTCTCTATACTTCTCCATGAGACTTCTGAGAAGGTGAATAGCCTCAATTGATGACCTTCCTGGCATGAAACCAAATTGGTTCTCGGACACCGTCGTCTCCCTTCTCAACCTTCTCTCAATAACTCTCTCCCATAGCTTTATGGTGTGGCTAAGTAGCTTGATGCCTCTATAGTTGCTACACACTTGGACATCCCCCTTGTTCTTGTAGATGGGGATGACTTCACTAAGTCTCCATTCTTCTGGCATCTTATCACCGGCGAAGATCTTATTGAAGATGCAAGTCAGCCATTCTACCCCCTCATCACCCAGGCACCTCCAAGGTTCTATGGGTATTTGGTCCGGCCCTACTGCTTTGTTTCTACCCATCTTCTGTAGTGCAACCTTCACTTCTGGTGGGCTAATCCTCGAATAGTAGCACTCTGGTATTTGGTTAGGGTTCTCTTCTTCCCCGCTTCCTTCTGTACTCCCTTCGTTGAACAAAGAGGAAAAATACTCACTCCATCTAATTGAAACCTATTCACAGCTATGCTGAAATGTAGCTTTGGGTAACACTGTGATTTTGCATGTGTTTCTATAGGATTCGATTTGTTTTAGGAAATAAATAAGATAATAGCGAAATACTAAATTGTTGTGCTTTTGAGAAGTAGCCGCCTCATTATTGAGACCTGCTTTTAAGAGGTAGATCCTCTCCGATTTTTTTTTAATGCCGATCTTAATCGAATAAACAATTTAAGCATAATACTTGTCTTTTCTCATTATTCCTGCTAACAGAGTTGCATACCAGTTAGTGCTAATAACGCAAGTCTTACAAACTTAAACACAATTAGTTTTGTTCTGCCTCAGATAGATCCCTAAAAAAAAGGCTTAAATACAAACCTCCCAGTTAATAGATACACAAACTGCCCTATCTGTGAACCATCAACATGTATGTATTTGTATCAATATAATAACCTTTGGAAGAATCTATATAAATTTATAAGTTCATGTTGGCTTAAGTTGACCTCCAAATTTGGTAGTACCTTGTTTTTGGCTAATCGAGGAAGTGTAGTTTGCTAAGTGCAGTACATCTGATAGTAAATAACCTATGCATACCTAAAACCTTAGTGAATGCTTCGGTTTTGCAAGCAGGAGTTCAGAAATGCATTGAGCTTACTTAAACATGATTACGAGAACAGAATGAAAGAGCTTGACGTTAAAATAAAGTGAGTTTTCATTTTTTATGTCACTTTTCAAAACCAATCTGAGATCTTATATGCAGTTATTAAATATTGACCTGTAAACCAGAGATTCACTAGCTCAGAAAGCAGCGAAAGAATCAACCATTATTCAGCTCCACAAAGAATTAACTGCGCATAGGAATCATGTTGAAGCTTTAGCAAAAAGGTTGGACCATGTTCATTCAGATGTAGACATGAGATGTGAGCCTCTACCTATTCCTTAGAACTTTTATTTGAATACATTTACAATAGATACAAGAGTTAAGAGGATGATGCTTTTTTCTTAGATCAAAACGAGATACAAGATTTGAAGGATTGTCTTATGATGGAGCAGGAAGAGAAAAACGAATTGAATAGGAAGCTCCAGAATCTAGAAAAGGAATGTATGTGCAGGTTACATATACGTTTATCAACCCTTTTATGTGTAAACGGGTCGATTCAAGTTATACATCGTTACTAATGGGTCAAATGGGTAGATATGAGCTAAAATTTAAACAGGTAGATTGGAAGTTTAAGGGTCTATCCGGGGTATACTCTGTCTCTTACGGGTCAAATGAGTAGATTTGAGCTAAATTTGGTAATGGGTTGAGAGTCGTTTAAAGTGAACTAAATGCGTATAACCTTCTTATTCGAGAAACAGATTTTTTTAGGACATTAAATCTTTATAAGAAATAAAAAAGAACAAGAAGTATTTGCGCGTTGGTCTAACGGTCTGACCCATCCATTTTGAGATGTAACAGAAAACTACTTTGACCAGCTACTGATTTCATGCATTTGTATACCTTATAATCAATAAACGGCCGTTAATAAACTTCCATTGGCAATGATTTAACTGGTATTGTGTGTGTGTTGCAGTACTGATTAGTAAAACAAAGTTGGCAGCTGAAAACAAGCAGGATCTGAGTTCAAATCGAAATGTTGAAAATCTGAAGCAGAAGGTAATGAAACTGAGAAAGGAAAATGAGGTCCTCAAAAGGCGACTGCTTGACTCGAAAGATGAATGATATATGTCCACGATTGACAAGCTTCTAGTCTTCCCTTTTGTTGGTGAGTAATGGAACATTGCACATATCTAAATTCCATGATCAAATTGCCTACCAATGAACCTTAG
Organism: Artemisia tridentata subsp. tridentata; assembly: GCA_021014915.2. Lineage (NCBI taxonomy): Eukaryota > Viridiplantae > Streptophyta > Magnoliopsida > Asterales > Asteraceae > Artemisia > Artemisia tridentata. Next base: position 433,816,600 of record CP139508.1, read on the forward strand.
AAATCTGTACAACATCCAATGCTTCATACAGAACGTAATGGTTCCAAGTCTTTTTGAGTTTGAGTTTTAAAACTGATTATATATGATTGTGAATAACCAAAATCAAATAACCAGCTACTATACAATGTTGTTTCAGGTTTGACAAATTGTGATAACGTAAGTAACAAATTTCAAATGACAAAAGTTATCTTGCTCCTTTATAATGCATATATATCATTTTCCACAAATAATATAATATATTCAGAAAAGTTTTACACTGAAACGACAGGCAAGCGGGCAACAAGCTGCGCCGCTAGCCCTTTTTGAATAGCAAAACTTAGTCTTTTACAATAATTGACAGTCTTTTACAAAACTTAGTCTTTTACAATATATATATCATTTTCTTAAAATTTCAAGATATACAATAATTGATGTTAATTGTACAACAACTAAAACTATTAATACAAATATTAAGCATTAATATTTTCGTAAATGATAAAATCTGAAACTAAAAGAATTAATGATATGGTATTGTTTTAATTTGACCATAACCGCATAGTTACAAGAATGTTTCAAATATGAATATTAAATTTACTAAAAGTTCATCGGTTTTTATTACCCCGTGAACGTTTTATCATCGAATCTGAATTTGAATTCTAATGGACAAATAATCAAAATCAATCTGATTTGAGTTATGCCATTATTTGACCAAACATTCACATATTTTTACATAATCCCACTTGTATATTGCTCCAAGACAATATGAGAGGTAAAAAAAGTGAAGTATCATCTCAAAATTTCAAAAAACTTCTTTCAAATTAGCTTGTATATTTACATCCTCGATACCACCATAATCTCGCTATCACCACACAACACAGCACTACAATTTTTTTTTTTTTTCAAGGCAAAATTTTGTTAAACGCTCAAACCTGTGTCACCAACAAACACCAAACAGCCTCTAAGGATGAGACCGAAAACAAACTCCTAGAATACAACCATATGAGTAGCAAAAAAGAAAAGCTTTTGCAACTTGAAACAAGGGCATTAGTTACACATTCAAAAAGAGATATTAGAAGAAATAAAAAAATTTAAATAGGTCCTACCGAGACTTGAACTCGGGTTACTGGATTCAGAGTCCAATGTCCTAACCACTAGACCATAGGACCTTTGTTGACATAATTTGACTTAAAAGCTATATATTGTTAAATCTAAAAGCCATTTTTTAAACCAATATACCTCATCTTTGAACTTTAGTGAAAAGCCTTTCTCAAGTTTTATTGTACGTCTGCCTAATAGGTTTAATTTTAGTCCTCTCAAATAACCAGTTTTGTTAACCCAAAAGTGATCATCTATCCCATCACTTTTAGAATCAGTTTATATAAACTATGTGAGTGTGCCCATAAACTATGTTTTAGTTTATAGTTTAAACTAAACTAGGTGTTCAAATTGGCTGTGTTGGTTGTTGACGTATGTGTCCGAATGGCCTGTCTTGACCGGCCGTCCGGACGACATCGAGCCGTCCGGACATACCGGAAGGCACACGGCTCATCCGGCCAATATCACTGTGAGTAATAGGACAGGTGGCGTTTACCTTTTGACAGATGGCAGCTGCAGACACCGCCGCCGCCGCCCCAGGATTTACGGGATTATGTCGGGGACATGTCTCCTGGAAATCCGGCGCCGCCATTTCAGGTATCGAGGTCGAGTACTATAAATACTCGACTCATTTACTGCTCTCAACTAACATTCTTTACATGCATTAATTCCTGATCACAGTTGATAGCCCTTTCGGAATATAAGATACTTACTCTCACACCGGAGGTGGGTCCTGGGATTACACCCGGGGCGAGCCTAACGTGTGCTGTTGTGTGCAGATACCCGGAAGACCCCAGATAGCCGAAGGGATCAGCCCCGAGCCTACCGGAAGAACCCTTGCTAAGTTCAACCGGCAGGCCCTCTTTATTTGTCTGAAGTAATTGCAAGAAATTGCTTCAACATTGGTATCTTGTAATTTGCTGATTTATTCAATACAAGTTCACTTTTTCAGGAAAAAAAAAAAAAAAAAAAAAAAAAAAACTATCACTTTTAGAATCAGTTTATATAAACTATTTGAGTGTGCCCATCAACCAAAAAATTGTAGGTTCAAGTCTCGTCGAAGATATTTGTGAGAAATGTCATATATGTGTGAAAAATTGCCGTTCTACAAAAAAGCAAATACATAATGCCTGGTTATTAAGAATATACGCCCTTTTCAATCAGTCTGCAATGCGATGCTATTTTATTTATATTTAGATTAAACTAAAACCACCTTAGTACAATACAATGCAACAAAGTTGCTTGATTGTAATTAACACAAAAAAGGAAAGATATAACAGGAAAACTATGACAGATCGATCATGTCCTGGAAGCAAAGAGAAAGACACCAACTAAAACAGAGAGAATAAGAACCAACAGCGCAAGCACGATACTAATATTACTGGACTTTTGTATATGTTTCCCAGCTGCTGAGCTTTTATCGACATTGCTGTTTTTTAAGGATGATGATCCGGATTCTGAGGACAAGGGCATTGCTTTCTCCCAGAAGGAATTTGGTGACAATGTTAAGGAACTTGTGGATTCTGCTTCTGGCTCCAAAATAGTTGATGCATCGGTTGGAGCCTCCATCGACATCAACTCAACACAATGCTCGTTAAGAACCTAAAAAAACAGAATTGGACATATTAGTACATTGTTATATGGTTCATCTTCACAAAACCAAATCCGAACTGGCAAATTTTGAATAATGGAACCAAGGACCAATCTAAACTGGCCTGGTCCCGGTTTAGAACCAACTCAGTCCCAAATCAGACCATAAACTGTACACAAACTTGGATTTTATAGTTTGAGAAGTTGAAATATAAAAAAACAGCATTTCAAGTTTGAAAACTGAAGAGTAACAGAAAATAGACTGAGTCAGTTCATGTTCTCTTTCTGGCCCACACAAAACTAAGAAATGAACCAGCTTCATACAAATTCTACAACAGTGGACCGAACCTGTTGACCTGCATACACTTTCTTACCTTTTTTACAGCAACATCTAAATAGATAAAGGGTCAATTATGATTATAAGAACAAACTGGATAACTTAGACTCGTGACATGTTTCGTTTAAAGCTACTATATTTTCAATGTTTACCTGTTTCACCCGTTAGAGATAAAACATAACCCAAATTGTTCCACTCACAAGTAAACAGGTTGAAATGGCCACCTCTATTTAGAGGCCATGCAATGGGAGTTTAGATTTACTGAAACCAAAATAGAGCATATGCTTCTTTTAAAGGGTATATAGCAGATACAAACCTCAAGTGTTTCAAAAGGTTGTATGTAGTCACATATATATGTATCACCCAACCAGGGAACAAAAACTCTTCGGGGGAAAGAAAGACTGCACCATTTCCTGAAAACAAAATAATCAACCAAACACGTTTTAAGAATTCAATAATCATATCATGTCAAACTAAACTGTATCAAGACATCACATATTCACATTGCATAATATCCTGTCACATATAACCTAACAAGAAAAGGAGCTTTGTAGCTTCTTCATGGTCAGAGAATATAAATAATAGACTAGGAACTGATGTGTTTGTGTATAATCTCCATAACATGTGTATGTGCATATATTCGGGTTGATGCGTCCAGGTCGACCCATTTTTGAGCTACTTTAATTCCGAGTCGGGTTTGTGTTAGTTACTACTATGCATACCAAATAATGCGTATTAGATACCATCAGTTACACTGAATTAGACATTTAAATGTAGCATCACAACTATCTGACCTTAATAACTGCAGTTGCAGTAGCGGAGTAGGAGTCTGAGTTGAATTTTCATTGACTGATTCCCCATCATCTGCTATAGATTCCAATTGCCCATCTGCCTCATCACAGATGATATCTAATCGACTATGCAGGCTTGAAATAATATCTCCCTAAACACAAACACAAACACAAACACAAACACAAAATGAAACAAAGAAGCCCTTAGGGAAACGACACAAGTAATGACGCATTGTTAGGTAGAAGCTTGATGCTATCTCATATACCTTTATATCAGCCAAAGCTTGTGAAATTGGTTCTTTTGAATTGGAGTATGCAAAGGAACATATAGAACCACTAAAGACCAGAATGCCAACAACCTCATCTTCATTGTAAGCTTAAAAAGACAAAGTGACATGTTAGTATGGTGGGTATAAATAGCAAAATGAGAAGTTAGGTGGGGCGTGTAACAGAGAGTGACCACAAATACTATTTTGATCATTTTTCAAAATGTTAATCTACATCTGAACAAATAAATTTACATATTGTATACAAAAAAAAGACATTTGGAGAACTTTTCAACCCGTTTGACCAATAGACCCATTTTGTTTTCAGCTAGAATTTTTGGACCCATTTGAGGTAAAACATAACCGAAAATTCATAAGTAAATAGGTCAAAATTGCCACATTTAGTAAAATTTGTGGGCTGTGGCAGAGCAGAGGCAGATTAGAGTGATTTAGGAAGCTCAGATACCTTGAAAAGGAGTATGTTGCATGAAAGGTGTAAGAAATTCAACTTCATGCAGGCCATCAAATGCACATGGCTCATCAACATTGACCTGAACAGCATTGAAGTTCAGATACCATGCAACTAACACGTTACTTTAAAATGGGATCACACATTGTATTTTTATTGTCTGAAATAAATGGCGCATTACTCGCTAATTACATTGTATCTACTACTAGTAGAGTAGGGACTTTGTTTTAAAATAACTTATTTTTTTCAAAAAGTCTAATACTATTATTTGATAATAACAGTCAAACTTTTGTTATAGGACTGATAAAGTTCTTAGAAAAATATGATGCAATAAATCCCCACCTCTAAGGTTGAGTTTTAGTGCTAAAAGATCCATACCAAATTTCCATCAATTAATGTCTTCACCCCCTTAAGTTCTTCCGCATGACTTGATATTACATCACGAAGAATCCCAGCAAAGTTTCTGGAACTTGAAATATTCTCACGAAATATAGGGAACCTGGGAAAAGACAGCTCTCCTTGCTATTAGTACCGTACATTATTATGAAGTAAATATGATTTCTACTGAAAGGAGTTAAGGATATATCTGGATGTATGGAAAACCTATATGATAAGTTTTACAAGATCCAACTTTGATAGAGTTTAATAATTCTTTTTAGATCCTAATGATTAGACTTAAGATAAATAAGTGGAAAGTAGAAATTCACCTTATATCGAAGTTGTAAATGCATTTAAACTTCTGAAGAGTAGATAGAACTCTTCCCATTTTGAAATCACAAGGCCGTAGACTGCTTGAGGTCATATTTGAAGACAATGAGCAATTTCGACACGTCCACCTAAGCAAGATTAGATGCTACCATGTCAATACAAGAATTCAGGTCATTGGAATGAAAGGAGTAACAACAACGTATGAAGGTACCTCCTTGGACTTAAACTTATGTGAATAAGCAGTCTCTCATCCCGACCAATATCTCTTATTGGTGCTGCATCTGCAACTCCTTTTACAGTCTGCGAGAGCAGTCACATCTCATCAGAAAGAGAGTGTGTGCGTGTGTGTGTGTGTGTAACATACAAAGACAGAATGAAATGGATACCTGGCAAAGCACTAGTGTTGAATTCTTGAACAAATTTTCATTCACCCATATGTAGATGCCAACCACCTTCATGCCACCAACCAGCATTCTCGAAACCTGTTCACCATTCCAAAGTGAATCAAAAACATAACAAGTTCATGTAGAAAAATCAAGTATCACTACTGAAAAGCTTACAAACAGAATACACAAATTCAGATTACTTAATTTTATAACAGAAATGGAGATTTGCAAGATACAAATTCAAGCATACATCACCTTCCAGAGAATACAAGAGCAACTAGGATCTTTAGCTGCGTTGTATAATTGTATTAGCAACCAAGCAAGTTTTCTATCGGGAAGGACTATCATTTACAAACATAAGGTAACGGCTATATATCATTCAATTCTTTTGTCTTAATAAAATATTAACATAGTGAACCATATATCTACCTTCCATAGACTACTCAAAACCTTTAAGATCCGTCAAGTTTTCTTAAACCTTCATCTACCTCCATTTCCGAGTATAAACAATTTCAGTAGTGTCACTTCTTTTAAAAAGTGTATCCTATAAAAAATGGCCCTATTGGCATAAACAGAAAGCAATTCATTGTCACTTCTACTATAGTGCCACTGCTGCACATTGCGCACATTCTAACTGCACTACTCTTCTACACTACAGTCGTGAAAATTGAGTTAGATAATTTAGAACAATTATCACACCACTAACAAAAAACACTTAAAAATTTTCACTTTGCAATCTCTCAGTCACGATCTCAAAATGCATTTCACATTCTCATACTATTCTAACAATCACATTTTGTTTGATAAAAGCGTTTGGCAACGTAGCTATATCAGCGTTTGGCAAATGAGCTTGCAATTCAAACACTAAAACGCTAAACACGCTCCTAAACGCTCTCATAAGCTACTTTCCTAACACACCTAAAGCATAAAATGACAACAACGCTAAATGCATCTTAAAAGTAGCGTTTAGAAAACATGTACGCATATCGCCAAACAACCTCTCAATTCTAAACGCTAAACACTCGGAAACATTCACATTTCACATAACATATGAACCAATGATTTAAGATCATTTGAGGACCAAACTTTTTTTACATACCAAGGGACTAATCTCCACCCTCTATCTTTATTTGATCTAATGGATGAGATTAATCCCAACAATTAAAAAAACCCACTTTCATCCTTTTTTTTCAAATATTAATATCTTTCAAACCGTTAATCGTTAAGCGAAAAAAAATATGCCGTTACGACGAGCATTTAATTATCTTTCTATAGATAGGCAATTTGATATATTTTCGACAATTTTTTTTTTTTTCATTTTTTTACGTTTTTTTTCGTGGCTGAAAAAATCATATATGATATATCATATATGATATATCATATATATCATATATGATATGTAATATCATATATGATATTACATATAATATCATATATGATATGTAATATCATATATGATATATCATATATGATATATCATATATGATATATCATATATATCATATATGATATGTAATATCATATATGATATATCATATATGATTTTTTCGGCTACGAAAAAAAACGTGAAAAAAAATGAATTTTTTTTTTTGTCGAAAGTATATCAAAATGCCCGTCTATAGAAAGATAATTAAATGCTTGTCGCGATGGTGTAATTATTTTCGCTTAACGATTAACGGTTTAAGAGATATTTAAATTATAAAAAATGGGTGAAATATTAAATGCTTTTAATCTCAACCATTGATTTCTTTTTAGATGGATGGTGGGGATGAGTCCCTTGGTATGTGAGGAATTTTTGGTTTCTAAAATAACTCGACTCATGAACCAATAACAGAAGCGAACGAAAGCGCACCTGACGAGCATGTTCAGCAACCCAGTCCTTATCAACCTCCAAAACCGAAACCGACTCCACTTTCTTCCCCCCTCCACCTCTCTTCTTACTACTCTCATCCCTGCTCTCAACAATCCACGTGGCAGGTTCTCCAGCGTCATTAACCGGTGTAGGGATCAAATCAAACACAAATCCTTTGTCTAGATTCGTACTTATTTTACCGATCACTAACCCTACCTGTTTAAATGAATATGATTATTAGTAAAGTGTGTGTGTGTGTGTTTTACACACAGTGAAGGTGTTTAAAGTGATGACCTGGCATTTGAGGCCGGAGTGACTGAGACGGTCTTCGACGGAATTCAGACGGTGTTCTTCTCCGATTACCGTTTTCACCATCGTTGACTGTTGTTTGACCGGTCTAAATGTGATTTGATTTATGGACTTTGTGTTGGGCCCTAATTGTGGCTGTCCAGTTTGTTACCCGAAACAATTAATGGCAAATCTTCAATATCTCAACTATAATTATTTGCTGTTTTAAAATGTTGTTAGGTATACGCCTAGTTATATATAAAGAGAAAACACATTTGTTTAAAACTTAAAAACTTAAAAAATAAGTAATGTTGTTAGCTTAAAATTTTTAAATACTTAATTATAATTTAAACTAACTTTATTCACTCTCACTTACTCACACCCATATATAGTTTAAAAAAATTACACACACAAATTAAAGAAACATCTGTTTCTGTAACAAGAGGAAAAAATGAGAAGAAAACAAATTTATTTGTACTTCTAAGTTACAATTCTCTTCAAAACTTTCTACCTGTAAATGGGATTTGAAAGAATGATTTTTAACATGCATTTTATATGCAATAAAAGATATGATTGAAAACTCATCAGTTTTCTCTTATTTTACCTCCCAACTCGGGGAACACAATGTAAAAAATTAAATTGCGTGCTTCTTGTTTTCTTTTCTGCTCATTTCATATGTTCTTTTCTTTTCTTTCATTACAACACTTGAGAACACTATTTCACTGCAACGACTCATGATATATGGTACCCGAAAATAAACAATATAAATAAAAGGATCATTATTTAAAATTATTTTTTAGTAAAGATACATGACATATAAGGCTAGCCACGCTCGACCTGAAAACATCGGTCGGTCGAGTGCAACAACCGATTTGGAGATCGGTCGAGTCGAGTGTGGAGGAAAGGGATCAGTCGAGTTTGATGCAAAGCCAATGTCGGTCTATTATTCGACCGACTTTCAAAATGTAAACTTGGCAAATTAAAAAAGGACTTTAAAAGGTTCTTGCTTTTGTTAGTTCATTTAAGGATAGTGTGTCTTTGGTTTGTGTAGTGTGCCGTATATATTGAGGAAAAAGGAAGGTAGATAGAGCTTTGTGTGTTGAAACTAAACTCACATGATCGCATATGCTACTACACCAAATGCAAAAGAAGTAATATGGGTTTTCCATGCAAAAGACCTATTTTGGTATTTCCTTTTTGATGACTTGGATGGCAAAAAGACAAGAAAAGAAATGCAAGAGTTTTACATTTTTATAGTATATATCTTAGAGTAAAATGTTTGATTAAAAATAAAAAATAAAAAATCGGTCAACGACTGTGGCACTTTGGTCATGTCTGGTCGCCGGAGAGAGAAAGCTGACGTGACAACCGGTGACCCAGGTCACTTTGGTCACCGACTGTGTCCAGCCTAAAATCCATGCGTGGCATTTAAACTAAATTTAATTCGTGTTAGGATTCGACACACGGTTAAGGTGGTTAAACCTTTTGTACTTTGTGTGTATGATATATTGAGTGAATATGATTAAGTATGCGGAATCTACTTAATCACACTTAGAAGGTTATTTGTGTTATGGAAATGGAACGGTTTGTGATTGTTGTATGACAATGAACAATGAAAGATTAACACCAAACGATTCAATATTATTAATGATAATAATACGAGTGATCTTGAATTATCACTAGGGTTACAACCTTGAATCTTAAGTTTTTCTAACTTGTGATATTGTTGTGTTTGTTCTTATCTAACAGTTATGAAAGTTCTAAGTGTTTTCACAATATCAACCAACTTATCGACACATAATATCTAGTCTAAGATCTTCTTTTATAGTCCAAGAAGATCTTTACAATATTGCTTAAAGTCTAGTCGAACTACTTGCTAACTTATCTTGAGTGTGTCAGTACATAAGATACAACATGTATCTGTGTACACAACTTGTTAACTAAGCACATGGGGTAAGATATTATCTACCGTATATTGTTGACCAAAATACACATAATATCTTTTCATACTTATCCACTTAGCAGCAGAATGTACATTAGCAGCAGCAATGTTAACACTAGCAGCAGGAACAAACATTACCAGCAGGAACCAAATGCACTAGCAGCAGAATCACACTTAACGTTTTTCTTTGAATAGAATCCGATATTAAACTTCTTGAATATTTAATTCCCAACAATCCTCCCCTAAACATGTGAATCCATTTCAACATGTTTCTGAATTAAATTATGGATTGTGAAGATCTTTCAAACACTTCTGTTCTTCAAGATTGAATATCTTTCTCAGTAACTCATCTGCTTTGTTCTTTGACTTTAACAATATCAACACACATCCTAAAGATGGTGCAATTTCCTTGGATGGAGGAATTATAAGAGGCAATGGTGCTGTGTATCTTGGATGCTTGTTTCAACAAGTGAAATCATCTATCAGCATGCCTTTGCAAGTGATGAACAAACGTGGTAAACTGAAATTGAAACTTTTCTTCGTTTGACCTAGATAGAACTTTCTCCTTTGGAATGTTCTTGTCATTTTCAACCTCCATATCATCATCTTGTATGCTCTTGTCTTTTCCTCCCTTACATTGGTTTTTTCTTCCTTTCTTGGGCTTTTATTTCCTCCCCTGAGATGTTTCCTCCCCTGAAGCAAATAAAAATTTTATCCTCCCCTGTTTGGAAGATCTCTCACTATGTACCAAAATATTTCTTTCTCCATTATCTGATCTATCAATGAGAACTTGTTATCAGACAGTGTTGTACATGTAGCCGTCAATTCCTTAAGAGTTTAAGTTGCTGCCCTCATCACTTCTAGGTGTGTTAACTCCTATGAGAGGTGATTCATGGGGCATTTGATTCATGGTCCATCAATGGATGGTTTTTGTGAGTCTCTTTGAAAATCCTTTTAAGAAACTTTTGCCTTAGCAGTATGTAATTGATTTTATTATGAAAAACCATACTGCTTTCAACCATTTTGAAGGGATTAAGTGTATAACAGACACTTAATCAAAATTTCGGTTTAAAGCAACCTCTGGTTGTGTGAGAACCAATGTTTTCAGTTATCTTAATAACTGCCTGTGTAAAGATAAACTCATTCAAAGAGTTTTCCTGACAGGGTTTCCAGCTCATAGTAATTGTTACCTCTAACACAAGTGTTAGATTCACTTTTACTAGCTGTTCTTTCTATCAGATGTCCTTAGACTTGCTCATTATACTTGAAAGTATAAAATGATAGAAAGTGAGTTGAGTCAGTTACTATCTGACCAACTAAGTCATCAATTCAATGTGAAATTTCATACTTAGGTTTCAAGAAAGAAGTTTTAAGGAGTTTTAAATTCCCAAACTCAGTCCATCATAAACCTAATATGTCAGCAACTAATATTCTCATTATGCTGCTTCCATTTCACTTGAAACATCCTTTGTGTTCACATGATCATACCTGAAATTGTTAGTCTAAAATCAAAAGAACAATGTACAAAGTACTTGTCTTGTATTAGAATAATCATAGGACTAACTGTATGAATAACACAATTTAAATTTGTACTAGCAGCACAAACTTTTGTAATAGCAGTAGTATCTTGTAAAACTAGCAGCACAATCAAAAATTTATTTACAAAAACACAAAGTTTAAAATCATTGAGGATTAAGCATTCCAATACTTGCTACCAAGTACTGAAACCTTCCAACATCAAAAGCTTTGGTTAGCAGATCTGCAAAATTGAATTCTGAAGCAATTTTAAGAACTTGAATTAATCTTTTCTCATTGCAGTCTTTTATAAAGTGATGTCTAATTTCAATGTGTTTTGTTTTAGAATGTTGCACTGGATTTTTAATAATACAAATTGTACTATTATTATCAATATGAATAACAGTGTTTAAGAAATTGTACCCATAGTCAAGGAGTTGGTTTTGAAGCCATAGAACTTGACCACAGCAACTTGCAGCAGCTACATATTCAGCTTCAGTTGTTGAATTAGCCACAATTGTTTGCTTCTTACACTGCCATGAGACAAGTCTACACCCAAGGAATTGACATCCTCCAGTTGTTGACTTCCTGTCCAAGCTAGCACCAGCATAATCACTATCCGAAAATGCTACCAAGTCAAAAGGTGACTCCCTAGAATACCATAGACCCAACCTACGTTGACCCTTGAGATATCTAAAAATTCTTTTGACTGCAGTTAAATGAGAAACCTTTGGAGTGACTTGAAATCTTGCACAAGCACAAACAGAGAACATGATGTCAGGTCTAGATGATGTAAGATACATCAAGGAGCCTATCATAGATCTGTATGTGTGTACATCTACATTTTCTCCATCTAAATCTTTTAGAAGAGGCTTCTCAGAGTCCATTGGTGTGCTTGCTACCTTTGAATCAGCAAATTGAAATTTTCTAAGTATCTCTGCAACATACTTGTCCTGAGAGATAAAGATTCCCTCATTTGATTGCTTAACTTGCAGACCCAAAAAGAATGTAAGTTCTCCCATAGAACTCATCTGAAACTTATCATGCATAAGCTTTTCAAACTCTAAACACATCTCCTTCCTAGTAGATCCAAAGATAATGTCATCCACATACACCTGCACTAACAGAAGATCCTTCTTGTGCTGTTTGATGAAAAGTGTCTGATCAATCTTTCCTCTTTGAAATCCATTTTCTAATAAGTAGGAAACTAGTGTTGCATACCAAGCTCTTGGTGCCTGATGAAGGCCATAGAGAGCTTTAACTACTCTGTACACTTTGTCTGGATGTTGTGGGTCAATGAAGCCTGGAGGTTGTGAAACATACACCTCTTCTTCAATTGTTCCATATAAAAATGCACTCTTGACATCCATTTGATAAATTGTGAAGCCTAAAAATGAAGCATAAGCTAAGAAAAGCCTAATTGCCTCAATCCTTGCTACTGGAGCATAAACCTCATCATAGTCTATTCCTTCTTGTTGTGTGTACCCTTGGGCTACTAATCTAGCCTTATTCTTAATCACTATGCCCCTTTCATCCCTTTTATTCTTGAAAACACATCTAGTGCCAATTACCTTTTCATTCTTAGGTAAATCAACTAGCACCCATACCTTCTGAATCTTGAACTGAAGAAGCTCCTCTTGCATAGCTTCTACCCAGCTTGAATCATCTAAGGCTTTCAGAATGTTCTTTGGTTCATCTTGTGAGAGAAAACATACAAACAAGCAAGAGTTTGAAAACTCATGCTGCTTTGAAGCATAAAGGGCATCAAGAAGCCCTTGTTGGTCTGAAGACATCAATTGTTGTCTTGTCTTCACACCTGATTGTACATCTCTAATCACATTATCTAGGGAGTGGACTTTGTGAATTCTTGTTTGTGGAGTAGAAGTAACTTGATAATTTGATGGAAGATTGTTGAAATCCACCTCATTATCTGAGAATTCTGCTTCTTTCGTTTCTGAAGGGCCAGCAGCAGAATCAGTTGGCCTAGCAGCAGGAACATTAAGCCTAATAGCAGAATCACCAGCAGAAACAATTTGTTGTTCCTGAGTTCCATCTTCTTTCCTTTCATCTTCAACACCTTCTTTAGCCTTGCTAGAAGAAGATTCATCAATTGTTGAAGTTGATTCCACACTTGTACTTGACCATATTGGCATCCAAACATGATCTTGGTTTGTCTCCTTTTCTAATCTTGCCTCATCTGTTGCTTGTGAACCTGAAAAATCATTAGTTTCTGCAACAACAGGCACATAATTCATTGATTTGGTTAGAGCTTCAAGATCAAATAGCCATTTTGGTCCTTGACCTTCTACATTGGATTTATCCTCTAAAAACTCCACATGTAGGTTTTCTTCTACAATCATAGTTCTTGTGTTGTATACTCTAAATGCTTTGCTATTAAGAGAATATCCAACAAAGAATCCTTCATCTGCTTTACCATCAAATTTTCCTAAATGGTCTAAGGTATTGAGAATTGTCACATGACATCCAAAAGGTCTAAGAAATCCTATTGCAGGAGTTCTACCTCTAAAAAGTTCATATGATGTCTTATTGTGAGGCTGTACAACTAAAACTCTATTTTGAACATAGCAAGCAGTGTTGACTGCTTCAGCCCAAAAAGTTATAGGTAGCTTAGAATCAGCTAACATAGTTCTAGCAGCTTCAATTAATGTTCTATTCTTTCTCTCAACAACACCATTCTGTTGTGGTGTTCTAGCAACACTAAATTCTCTCCTAATACCTTGTTGTTTGCAGAAATCATCCATAACTCTATTCTTAAACTCTGTCCCATTATCACATCTAATGACTTTCACTTTCTTGTCTACTTGGTTTTCTATCTGAGTAATGAATGTCTTAAGGATGCTTGTAGTCTCATCCTTAGTAGATAGAAAGAAAACCCATGTAAATCTAGTATAGTCATCAATTATAACAAGACAATATCTCTTATGCATTATACTACTTACTGAAACAGGTCCAAATAAGTCCATATGCAGCATAAACAATGATTGATTGATAGAGTTAAAAATCTTGGGCTTACAAGTGGCTTTGTGTTGTTTGCCTTTAAGACAAGCAATGCATGTTTGATCATTTTCAAATCTTTTGTGAGGTAAACCTCTTACTAAACCATTCTTAACAATCTTATTTATGGTTTTGAAGTTAATATGACCAAGCCTTCTATGCCATCTGAGCAGGAGTTTCTTCTTCATCTGCTATGAAGCTCCAATCAAAACTTAAGCCATCAATAGCTACCATAGCTTTTGGCTCAATAACCTCTTCTGTTTTGGATTTGCTTCCAAAACCTCTATTCTTGCTATCTTGCTGCCTTGGTCTTCTACACTCTCTTGAGAAATGACCCATCATGTGACAGTTATAGCACTCTATCTTTGACTTATCAAAACCAGCAGCATCAGTGTTGCTGATTATGAGCTTCTTCCCCGTCTTGTGATAGAACTTCTTGGCTCTCATGCTAAGAAGAGAAATTTGCCATTTTAGATCCATTTCCTCCAGATCATCTTCATGGATCTCTTGGAGGTCTTCATAGGAGAGCATGGACCCATTATTTTGACTTGTAAGAAATGCACAACAAGTCTTTTCATCCAAAATACTAATGGTACTACTTGATGAACTAGCAGCACCAACATCATCAACAACTTTCACCTCTTCACTTGATTTTGAGGTACTAGGAGTTAACATAAATGCCTTGTTCCCAGTATTAGAACTAGTACCTCCATTCTTCTTCAAATCTTGCTCCACAATCTTGAAGTTGCTATACAAGTCCATCAGTTCCATGGTGTCTAAGTCTGGCTTGTTCTTCCAGACAACAACATGCATAGCCCACTCTTCTGGTAAGCTTCTCGGAAATTTTGAGTTCAAATCTTCTTGAGGCATTTCAATCCCAAGAATAGCAAGTTGGCTCACAATATTCTGAAGCCTATTAAACATGTGGTCAAGAGATTCATTGTATGTAGAGGAGAAGTTTTCAAACTGCTGCTTGAACAGTGTCTTGTGGGTTTTCTTGGTGGCTTCATTTCCACCATACCTGGCAATAATAGCTTCAAATAATGACTTGGCATCTTTGAACTTGTTGAAGTTTAGAAGTTGATCATTGGGAATGGTCATCATCAGCATGCTTCTTGCCTTCAAGTCATTTTTCTTCTTTATTCTATCTTCTGCAGATGTTGGCTTTGTCTGCAGAGTTGACACTACTTTGCCGTCCACTGTTGATGTAGTGGTGGTAGGCTGGTAAGAGTCTCCATCTTCAATGATTTCCCAAAGTGCATAATCTTGCACTTGGAAATATTGCTCTATCCTCAGCCTCCACATCTCAAACTCATTCTGTTTGAGCATGGGAATCTTTGCAGCAACATTTGTCTGAATAGATTCAACGTCCATTTCTTCAGCTTCTTCTTCTAAATCAATAATATCAGCCTGAGCTCTGATACCACTTGTTAGGATTCGACACACGGTTAAGGTGGTTAAACCTTTTGTACTTTGTGTGTATGATATATTGAGTGAATATGATTAAGTATGCGGAATCTACTTAATCACACTTAGAAGGTTATTTGTGTTATGGAAATGGAACGTTGTGATTGTTGTATGACAATGAACAATGAAAGATTAACAC
Organism: Artemisia tridentata subsp. tridentata; assembly: GCA_021014915.2. Lineage (NCBI taxonomy): Eukaryota > Viridiplantae > Streptophyta > Magnoliopsida > Asterales > Asteraceae > Artemisia > Artemisia tridentata. The sequence goes on from CP139508.1 coordinate 433,832,439, forward strand.
CAAACGATTCAATATTATTAATGATAATAATACGAGTGATCTTGAATTATCACTAGGGTTACAACCTTGAATCTTAAGTTTTTCTAACTTGTGATATTGTTGTGTTTGTTCTTATCTAACAATTATGAAAGTTCTAAGTGTTTTCACAATAATAACCAACTTATCCACACATAATATCTAGTCTAAGATCTTCTTTTATAGTCCAAGAAGATCTTTACAATATTGCTTAAAGTCTAGTCGAACTACTTGCTAACTTATCTTGAGTGTGTCAGTACATAAGATACAACATGTATCTGTGTACACAACTTGTTAACTAAGCACATGGGGAAAGATATTATCTACCGTATATTGTTGACCAAAATATACATAATATCTTTTCATACTTATCCACTTAGCATCAGAATGTACATTAGCATCAACAATGTTAACACTAGCAGCAGAATCCTTCAGCAGCAGAATGTTAAGCCTAGCAGCAGAATCATTTATCGCTAGCAGCAGAATCAAATGTTCTAGCAGCAGGAACAAACATTACCAGCAGGAACCAAATGCACTAGCAGCAGAATCACACTTAACGTTTTTCTTTGAATAGAATCCGATATTAAACTTCTTGAATATTTAATTCCCAACACTAAATTTAATTCGTGTCTAAATTCCGAGCGTGTATTTGAAGTACTTTAATAGCCGGTATAAATAAATTTCAAGAGTAATGAGAGTAAACTGCAAAAAATCATCCCTGTAGTTTATAGATTTTAGCACATATCATCCCTATCTCAAATCTTTGGCATTAATCATCACTAAGTCCGTAAAATATCGCCACTAATCATCCCTGAGCACTAACGTCGTTAGTTTTACCCGTTAAGTGTTAAAATAATATTTGCCCGTTAGTCTCTCCATTAATATTCTTTACACCGTTAGTCCTCATTTTTTAAAATGAATTAAAAAGGGCAGCATAAGCTCAAACTCGGGTTTAAACTCGTTTTTACCCGTTTTCAAATTAACATTTTTTTGGCTAAAACTCGTTTTTATCCGTTTTCGTCTGTTTTTATACGTTTTCGTTCGTTTTTTTACCTTTTCGTCCGTTTTTTACATTTTTGTCCATTTTTTAAGTTCTCATCCGTTTTTTTTTACATTTTCGTCCATTTTTTTTATGTTTTGTCTGTTTTTTTTTACGTTTTTGTCCGTTTTTATCCGTTTTCGACCGTTTTTATATGTTTCGTCCATTTTTTTTACGTTTTCGTCCGTTTTTTATATGTTCTCGTCCGTTTTTATGTTCTCATCCGTTTTTTTACGTTTTCGTCCGTTTTTTACGGTTTCGTCCGTTTTTTTATGTTTTTGTCCGTTTTCGTCCGTTTTTATATGTTTCGTCCGTTTTTTACGTTTCCGTCCGTTTTTTATATTTTTCGTCCGTATTTTTACGTTTTTGTCCGTTTTTACGGTTTCGTCAGTTATTTTACGATTTTTACGTTCTCGTCCGGGTTTTACGTTTTTTACGTTCTCGTCCATTTTTTTACGTTTTTCGTCCATTTTTATTCGTTTTTAAACGTTTTTGTTTGTATTTTTTACCTTTTTTTGGTTTAAAAACGTAAAAAAAGGGATGAAAGTGTATATAAACGGAAGAAAACGTATAAAAAGGGACAAAATGTATAAAAACGGACGAAAACGTATAAAAATGACGAAAACGTAAAAATGGAAAAAAACGTATAAAACGGACGAAAGCGTAAAAAAAGGTTCTCGTCTGGTTTTTACGTTCTCGTCCATCATTTTACGTTTTCGTCCATTTTTTTATGTTTTCGTCCATTTTTTTACGTTTTCATCCGTTTTTATACGTTTTCGTCCATTTTTTTACGTTTTTAAACGGACAAAAACGTAAAAAAACAAACGAAAACATTTAAAAATGAACAAAAACGGACAAAAACGTAAAAAAAGGGACGAAAACGTTATAAAAACGGACGAAAACGTAAAAAAAAAAGGACGAGAACGTAAAAAACGTAAAAACCGGACGAGAACGTAGAAAACGTAAAAAAACGGACGAAAACATATAAAAACAGACGAAAACGGATAAAAACGAGTTTAAGCAAAAAAACAAAAAAAGGTTAAATAGAAAACGGTTAAAAACGAGTTTAAACCCGAGTTCGTGCCTATGCTGTCTTTTTTAATTCATTTTAAAAAATGAGGACTAATGGTGCAAAAAATATTAACAGAGAGACTAACGGGCAAATATTATTTTAACACTTAACGGTAAAACTAACGACGTTAGTGCTCATGGATGATTATTGGCGATAGTTTATGGACTTATGTGTTGTTTGTTTTTTAAGAGGTTTTATATCTGAATCTGATTAACAAGTCTGAATGTAAGATGTGGTTTAAAAATCTGAATCTGAATAATTTAAGACCGTTTGTTTTCACAAAAGTCTAAATGTTCGTAATTACCTTAAAGTGATCATATAACCTATAAGTAGCAATTCATTTTTTTTCACATTTTCGTAGATACTAGAGTAATTATTTTAATCAACACTGCTAAAAAAATCCCACTTGAAATATTCATGGTCTAGCTCAAATTTAACTAGAAACCAATTGAAAAAAAAAAACATTCTAATCAAGAACACATCCAAAAAAACCCTATAACTTGTTACCTTTAAATAGATTATAGCCAATATTCATTTATACCATCAACAACCACAAATATTGACGAACTGTTAGAATCCTAGTCACAAATATGTACGGAGTTCCATGATGATAAATTTATAATAGTTAAGAAATCTTGAAGATTGGAAACTACTTTATAAAAGATGACAGAGGGAAAGAAAGTGATTTGTTAAATTGGGATGGGCTTATGGAGATCTCACTTAAGATTTTCATATGTAACCAGACATGATTTTGGATATGAAAAAGTAAGAGGTTTTCAGAGGTTAAAAGGTCCAAATACAAAGAAAAAAACAAACACTATGAAGTCTTAAAACCTCTTATTCGGTCAGATTTAAGAGGTTTTCAGATTTTTTTTACAAAAACAACAACACCTTAGTAATGATTAATGCCAAATGTTTGAGATAGGGATGATATGAGCTAAAATCTATAAACCATAGGGATGATTTTTGTTGTTTACTCTTAATTTAATTTAGAGTAAATTACACCGTTCGTCCCTGTGGTTTGGCCAAAATCACTAAGCCCGTCCCTCTATTTTCATTTTTGCATTGTGAATCCTTATATCGTAGTTTAATCACCCCGATCGTCCTTATCACTAACACCCGTTAGTGTACTCAGTTAAGTGTCCCCATGTGCCTCTCACGTAGGGGTATTTTTGTCTTTTCGTCTTTTTCCTCAAAAGAAACAACTAGTTAATAACTAGCGTATCACACTTCATCCCTTTTTATTATACCCGTTTTCACTCTCACCCACCCATAATCCTTGGTCTTCTACATCAAAAAACCACCAAATCGCTCAAGATCAATGGTGCATGATAGTGTCAAACCTGTTCCAATGTGGAGTATACGAACAACAGATGAAGATATTGATCTCTGGGAGATGTATGGTACGTATTTTTGTTCCTCTTTTGTACTTGTAAGTTTTTTTGTTTATCTTGAATGATATGATAATGTGGTAATGTTAATTTCATTGTCTGGTAAAAGTTTTACATGATTATCGTATTTCGTCAAAACCCTAATTCTGTTGATGTTCTATTTTTTTTTTCAGGAAACAATGAGAATCTGTTTTCTATGAAGATTCACTATGCTGGCATGTTTACTCCTCAACCTGGAAGGGCTTATGTCAATGGTACATTTAGCTTTGTTGATGTTTGTGACATAGATGAGTTTTCTGTCCATGAGCTAAGTGATCTTGTCACAAAATTGGGTTTTAGTTGTAAGCTGAAACTTCATTATCATTTTAGAATACCAGATGGTGACTTAGATACTGGTATGCATGCTTTAGCCAATGATTATGATGTTAGGAAGTTAGCAGAGTATGTAAGGCTTGGTAACAAAATGATAGATGTTTATATAGAAATGATGCTGATTTTAGCACACCAAAGTGTGTCATTCAGAAAATTAAAGATGATGCTATGTGTGAAATGCAAGTAAGTAAGTTGAAACCTAGGAAACCAGTTAAAGGCCATTCTGCTAAGAAGTTATTGTTAGATTGGAATGAGGAGTCAAATGTGGGAGTTGTGGATCATGGTGAGGCTAGTCAAGGTACCAAGGACATAGGTGAAAGCAGTCAACCAACCTCACAAACTATGCCTATGCCTAGTGTGTAACACCCCCAAAATCTGGTTTAGCGGAAGCATACATGTTTGGGTGCTACTAAATTGGTATTACAACACAAGGTACAAAGAACGGGTTTACCTCAACCGTTTAGAAGAAAATTTCATTACCAAAAACATTAAGTTTACATCATTCAAAATATAGTGCGGAAAACAGGCCCATAATAATAAAGCGGTCCCAACATATAAATAAATCAGAGTCTTCTATGACCATGCCATGCCCTGCCAAAAGCCTCCAATAGTGTGCTATCGCTTTACACCTGAAAATACATGCTAAAGTGTCAACACGAGGTTGGTGAGTTCATAGGTTTAAATTTTCCTAGATGTGGAACACAAGTTTATAATATTTGGTTAATCGGTACGCTCGTAATGACCATTACGTCTGGTAGTGTGACAGTTACTCTCGGTAATGTGACCGTTACGCCTGGTAATGTAACCGTTACACCCGGTCCTGTCCAATACACCTGGTCTATGTGTGGGTCATGTATACATATAACGCATTCGAGTAAACAATCTAGTATTTCAGCCAAACAGTCAAATCTAGTTTGCATATTTCAAATAAACAGTCATTGAGTTTAATTAAAAACGAGCATGTATTCTCCCCCAAAACGGTTATAAAATAAGCAAATCCATTTCACCACTGAGACCATGGTGGGTCTTGGCCCAATCCATAACGGGCCAAACGTATAACCCTTTCCAAATCCGAGAGCAAGAAAAAAAATAATGAGGTCCATGAGGGAAAAAATAAGCCGAACAAGTGCTTATTCGAGAGCTTATATGAGCTTTTAACACCAAAAGTTATAGATTGAAAGTAACACGAATAAAAATGATGACACCATTTATATTTACGCATGTTTTTATGTGATTCGATCCACACCAATCTTATGTGAATCGACTTCTTATAAAACTCTTTTTGAAAAATCCATTTTCTTGTTTTTATCCGAATCAAAAGAGGAAAAGAATGATGTTTTCGATTTATGTTTAACATACTGATAACGCTCAAATTGTGCATGTTTTTAGTAGCGTTATTCGTGTTTTTGTATATGTTATTTGGTTATATTTATATGCTTTTATTACTTAATCGTACCAAAGTATGTTTGCAAAGTATATGTAGCCAAAAACAAGAAAAAGGAAGAAAAAGTGAAAGAGGAAGAAGGAAATATTTATGATCATACGAAGATTTCCGTGTCCATAACCACATTCCAAAAAGGCATTTCAGAGAATAAAAGTCCAAGTATTCATCATTCCAAGTTGACAAGTTTCAAGACAAAGAAAGAATCAAGTTTGGATGAAGAACCAAGAGCTATGAGAAAGAAATAAACCAAAAGCAAAAAGTCCAAAAATGAGTCTACAACAGCACTCCATCCGATCGGATGCAGCCCGCAACCGATTCGGATGGAGGCCATTTTTGAAGACCAACCGATCGGTTGGAGACAATACCGATCGGTTGGATGTTGTCTGTTTTCCCAAACTTCATCAATAAGTCTTGTATCTTCATACCAACGATTCTAGGCCCTTCCCAGGAGTCTTCTAGGTTATTCTACTTTACTTGGAGGCCAAGATGAAGCATTAAAGACCCTAGGCCTTGAGAATAGTATAAATAGAGCCATTTGTGAAGGAGGCAAGATACCAATTACCAACACAATTATCAATCATCAATCCCATTCTCATCAATCAACTAACCACTCTCAAAATACTCTCTCAAAAGTCCTAAATTCGTCCTTGGAAGTCTAGAAAGCTTTAGAGGGTCAAGAAGTCAGCACCAATACTTTAGGTATCATTACCTTATCATTTGTAATCTCATTTCAATCATTGTAAGACTTTTAATCATGATTTCTAATGCTCAAAATTCTGAGTTTATGTTCATGTTTGCTATGAGTGGCTAGTGCCTTTGTGCACTTGCTTAGATGATGTTTATGACTTAATGATTTGCGTATGATTGTGATAACATGTTTTAATTCAATTTCAAGTTAATTCTAAGATCCAATTGTGGTTAAGTTTCATAGTGACATTTGTTAATCAAGTTTGACTAGTTGTTAATAATGCTAAGGGTCGAAAGATTTATTGTTATCCAGCTAGTTATAATCATTTGTCTATGAATGATTGTTATTACCCATTATTCTTGGTTTAACAAAGAAACTTAATTGTGGTTGTAATAAGAATGCTTTTGTCTATCAAATATGATTGATTGAAAACAACTTTAAGGGTCGAAAGATTAGTTGTTTGCAATCAATTGTGACCTTTTGTCTATGATCGGTTACCTTTTGCATTGATCATTTCCTAAGCGTATTTGATAAAACAAAAGAATATTTTTGTGTTTAAGTTTGTTAATTCAAACTTATGAACCTTGAATTGATCTTGAATTGATTGGTTAAACTTGATGCTTGTTTTTATAGACTAAAATCTTAACGAAGATTTAACTTGTAAGAACAATAGATTAGTTCACCAAACTAATTATCATAACCAACATGCTATCAAAAGTTATCACAATCATGTTTATCAAGAGTAGTAAACTAGTCTAAGCAAGTGTAGTTTTAATCATTTGAATTTGAAGTATTATATTTTCATCATTGCTTGTTTAAGAGATTTACTTTTAGTAGCTTACAATCCGATTCACTCACAAATCCCTGCGAACGATCCCGACTTACCATCATAATCTTGCTATAACGGACGAGTTCACTTGCTCGTATGTGTTATTTCTAGATTCGGTAATTCGACCTTTATAAATTTAAAACTTGTACACACACGTAACACATCAAGTTTTTTGGCGCCGCTGCCGGGGATTTTGATTGTGTTTCTGTAAGTTTTAGAAGTCCATTTCTTTCCAAGTTCGTTTAAAAAAAAAAAATCCGAGACTCCCATCCGATCGGATTTCCATCCAACCGATCGGATCCCAAAATAAAAAGTTTTCCGAGCTGACCATCCGATCGGAAGTCCATCCATCCGATCGGTTGCCTTTCAAACCCAATTTTACCGAGAGCGCCATCCGATCGGTTTGCCATCAATCCGATCGGATCATCTAATCTGATTTTCCAAACTGTTTTCATTCTTCGCTCGTGTGTTTAGACATTGCCTCGATTCTCTTGGGAATTGTATGAACACTCGTTCAACTGGAGTAGAACCAATTTCACCTCTTTCCGATCCCGAAAGTTTAATTCGAACAAGAACAAGAAGAAGAAGAACACCCTTTGTTCCATTAGCCAACCGTGTACCAAGAGTACCAAACCAACCGTTTGATAACCTTTTCGAAGCCAAAGTAGTTTATAACCCATTCACTGATCAACCTTTTCCTATGGCTGACGATCAACCCATGTGGGCCGCCAACCGAGCCGTAGCACCCACTCCTGGATCTGCTATTGTTCCTGTTAACCTTGGTAACAATTTCACCGTAAAAGGTCACCATCTTTCTATGATCAAAGACCGTCAATTCGATGGCCGTTCGAGGGCCGATCCTCACAAACACATTGCCGAATTCATCGAAATTTGTGGCATGTTCCGATATGGCGACACCGATGTCAACGCCATTAAACTCAAACTTTTCCCATCATCACTTGCCGGAGATGCAAAAGTGTGGTACAACGAATTAACCCCAGGAATTATCAATACTTGGGAGGAGATGAGGCAAGCTTTTGTAAGCCGATTCTTTCCACCTGCCATGTTTGACCGACTCATGGGAGAAATTCGTGCTTTCACACAAAATCCTAACGAATCACTTGTCGAAGCCTGGCTTCGTATGAAAGATTTGCTTCGTAGTTGTCATGGACATGGTTTAGGACGAGGAACCATTATCCAAATCTTCTACCATGGACTTGATGAGACATCTCAAGGAATCCTTGATGCTGGAGGAATTTTTCTCTATAAGACTCCTAATCAGGCATATCAATTGCTTGAAGATCGAGTCCTTCTCAAACTCGATTGGTCAAAAGATTCCAAAACCAAACCCTTACAAAAAACCGTTGCTTTTGCCGAAAGTTCAGATACCTCTAAACTCATGGAGAAAATGGAAGCCTTAGTTTCCAAAATCGACTCGCAATACAAAGATCTTAAAGGAGAAATGAAAGAAATGCGAGATGGTTGTAACAACTGTGGAGGTAATCACCCATCATCAGAATGTGACGATCAACCAATGGATAAACCCAAAGAAGGAGAAGCCAATTATGTCCAAGGAAGATACCGTGGAAGCGGTTATCGTGGTAATTATTATGGGAGAAATTCTGTAAATTGGCAAGATCGTCAACAAAGGGATAACAACCGTGATTCTCAACCACGAGTAGACAATCAAACTCCACAGACCTCTGATAAAAAACCGAAAGAATCCGATTTTGAAAAAATGATGAGAGAATTCGTGACTGCTCAAAAATCAACCAATGAGTTCGTCAAGAACCAATTTTTCAATCTCAAAACCAAAGTTGAGCAAGGTCAGAAAAATCATCAAGCATCTATTCAGGATCTTGAAAACAAATTCGGTAGACTTTTTGATCAAATTTCTTCCCGACCATCTGGTTCGTTACCAAGTAATACCCAATCCAATACTAAACCAACATCATCTGGATCAAACGATAAAACTTATTGTCCACCACAGACTAGAAATGAGCATATCAATGCTGTATTCACAAGAAGTGGTCTCTCTTATGATCCACCACCCAATCCAAATAATACCACGATCATCCATGATGAAAGTGAGGATGAAGCTGTAGAAGCTGAGAAGGAAAATACTCCAAACACACCCACCAAAGAAAAACCCAACCCACCAGTCAAGGCGTACACACCAAAGATTCCATATCCTCAACGCCTTAAGAAAGAAAAGATGGAAGAGCGTTATAAGAAGTTTGTTGAAATGATCAAAGAGGTTAGACTCAATGTACCCCTCGTTGATGTTCTAGCTGGAATGCCCAATTATGGGAAATTTTTAAAGGAACTTTTGAATAACAAGAACAAGTTGGAACAAATATCCGCTACCTTTCTCAACGAGGAATGCTCAGCCATTGTTCAGAACAAAATTCCACCAAAACTCGGAGATCCCGGAAGTTTTCTGATTCCATGCGCATCAGGAAACAACATCACATGCGATGCTTTAGCCGATCTTGGTGCAAGTATCAATTTGATGCCCTATTCGTTGTATTCTAAACTTTCAATCAATACTTTGAAACCTACAAGGATGAGTATTCGATTAGCCAATCATTCTTACCAATATCCTGTTGGAATTGCTGAGAATATGCTTGTCCAAGTTGGTAAATTTGTTTTTCCCGTGGATTTTGTGATCTTAGAAATGGAGGAAGATAGTAGAGTACCTCTTATTTTAGGAAGACCTTTCCTAAACACCGCTGATGCGATCATCAAAGTTAAAGGTAAAGAACTCAATCTTGGAGTAGGAGAAGATAGAATTACCTTTTTAATCGATAAAGCAATGCAATATCCATATTCCAGTGATGACACTTGTTTTAACATTGACGTAATCGATGAAGTCACTGATGATCAATTGAGGATCAAAACCTCTCTTCAAGAACCACCAACTGATCTTGAGTTGAAACCACTTCCCGATCATCTTGAATATGCTTACTTGGAGGATAATTCACTTCTTCCAGTAGTCATATCTTCGTTGCTCAATGATAATGAAAAAGAATGTCTCATCTCTGTTCTCAAGAGGCATAAAAGAGCTTTTGCTTGGAAAACCTCTGATATTCCAGGAATTAGCCCTGATTTCTGTAAACACAAAATCAATTTCGAAGAAGGTGTTAAACCCGTTGTGGAAAGACAACGTCGACTCAATCCCAACATGAAAGAAGTTGTTAAGAAAGAAATTATCAAACTTCTTGATGCCGGTATCATTTACCCCATCGAGGATAGTCCCTGGGTGAGTCCAGTTCACTGTGTTCCAAAAAAAGGAGGAATGACCGTAGTGACTAACGAACGGAATGAATTAGTTCCTACCAGAACTGTCACTGGTTGGCGAGTATGTATTGACTACAGAAAATTAAACAAAGCCACAAGAAAAGATCATTTTCCTTTACCTTTCATGGATCAAATGCTTGAGAGATTAGCAGGGAACGAGTACTTTTGTTTCCTTGATGGTTTTTCAGGATATTTCCAAATTCCTATTGATCCTGCCGATCAAGAAAAGACTACATTCACATGTCCCTTTGGAACCTACGCTTACCGGCGTATGCCTTTCGGTCTTTGTAATGCACCTAATTGGTCACTACCATTCGAGCTCATGTGCGATGCAAGCGATTTTGCTGTTGGAGCTGTATTAGGACAACGTGAAGGAAAACATTTCCGTCCTATATACTTCGCTAGTAAAACACTTAATAATGCTCAACAAAATTACACGGTTACGGAGAAGGAATTGTTAGCTGTTGTTTTTGCTTTCGACAAATTCAGATCTTATCTTGTGCTTTCAAAAACAATTGTGTTCACTGATCATTCAGCGCTCAAATATCTGTTTACCAAACAAGATGCAAAACCGCGTCTTATCCGATGGATTTTGCTACTCCAAGAATTTGACATCGAAATCAAAGATAAGAAAGGAGCAAAAAATCTAGCAGCTGATCATTTGTCTCGTCTTGAGAATCCAAATTTGGAAGAGTTAAAGGAAGATGAAATTGACGATTATTTCCCTGATGAAACTCTCATGACTGTTGACACAGTTGATGAAAACGAAATCCCGTGGTTTGCAGATTTTGAAAATTATCTCGTTGGAGGAATTCTCAGAAAAGGATTAACTCACGCCCAACGAAGTAAATTCTTCTCAGAACTAAAACACTATTATTGGGACGAGCCCTATCTTTTCAAGATGTATCCCGATGGGATGATCAGAAGATGCGTTTCTGGTTCCGAAATAAGAAGAATTCTTGATGAATGCCATCATGGCCCGAATGGGGGACACTATGGTCCTTCCACCACAGCTAAAAAAGTTTTTGACGCTGGATTCTATTGGCCGAAAATTTTCAAAGAAGCTCATACTCTTGTCTAAAACTGCGATGCCTGCCAAAAATCCGATAATCTTTCTCGTAGAGATGAGATGCCTCAAAAGAGCATTCAAGTCTGCGAAATATTCGATATTTGGGGAATCGATTTTATGGGACCATTTTCTAAATCGCACAAATACGAATATATTCTCGTTGCTATTGATTATGTTTCAAAATGGGCTGAAGCCGAAGCTCTACCCACAAATGATGCACGAGTTGTTGTTAATTTTCTCAAAAAGCTTTTCGCTCGTTATGGAATTCCTAAAGCTTTAATAAGTGATAGAGGAACCCATTTCTGTAACAGACAAATGGAAAAAATTATGAAATGATATGGAGTTCATCATCGTTTTGCTACCGCTTATCACCCACAGACCAGTGGTCAAGTAGAAAACACCAACAGAGCCTTAAAAAGGATACTTGAAAAAACGGTCAAAGACAACCCTGCCGTTTGGTCGAGAAAACTCGATGACGCTCTGTGGGCATTTCGTACGACTTATAAAACTCCAATTGGTACAACACCATACAGACTTTTGGATGGGAAAACCTGTCATTTACCATTCAAAATCGAACATCGCACCTACTGGGCACTCAGAAACTGTAACCCTGATCTCAAAATAGCTGGAGAGAAGAGATTTTTGCAATTGCATGAACTCGATGAATTGAGACTCCAAGCTTACGAGAACTCAAGGCTTTACAAAGCCAGAACCAAAGCTTATTATGACAGAAAGCTTAGAATTAGGAAAGAATTCAAAGCTGGAGACAAAGTTCTGCTTTTCAATATGAAATACAAGTTTAAAGCTCCTAAGCTGAAACCGAAATGGTTCGGTCCGTATATAGTGAAACATGGATTTCCATCAGGATATGTTGAATTATATGACAAACATGGTGGAAGTTTCATTGTTAATGGTCACCGAATTAAATTGTACTACGATAAGGAGCAAATGAACGAGATTTCTATCAAAGAAATTCCGCCTGAATCAGAATATGAATCTATCATATTTCTGACACCTTTTCCAACCGACTACAAGGAAAATTCTGAATTTATGATGTCCTTCCTCAAGCTTGGGAAAGAGTGAAGTTGGAAGACATAGATGAAACTGGAGAAGAAATAGTGATAGGAAACGTGGTGTATGTTCCCAAATTCCCAAAGAAGAATCAAAAGATTGCACCAACGTAGACTAAAGGAAGTTTGAGTCAGGCTGATGACTCGTTAATAAAACAAGCGCTTCTCGGGAGGCAACCCGTGTATTTGTTATTTTTAATTCTTAATTTATTTTTCAAAGTGATTACACCCCAAAGTTTCTCTAATCCCTTAGTTGAACTTAAGTTGGGGGTGTACCACTGACTTTTGAATAAAACGTAAAAATATTTCGTGTGTTTGTTTTAAGATTACTGCAGGTAATGATTACAAAGCTTGGACGCTTGGATCAAAGAATCATAAGAAGCACGGAAAATATGGTTTACTCTCTTATTTCCCTATTTTCATTCCTTGAAGTTCGTTTATCACATTGAGGACAATGCTTAACTTAAGTGTGTGGGGGGGGGGGGGTGAATAGGAAAATAAGGATAGATTGTAAATTTCGAGCTAAATTTTAAATTTTGTTTGCCCTTGTGATCTAGTTATTTGTCATTTTTAGGATAATATATTAGAATAACTGGATCAATCCACTGGTAAAACCTGTAATTTTTGAAAAATTGATATGTGTCCCGATTAATATTGCAATCCATTCTGAGATCGATAACATTAGCTAGCACATATTATAGCCCTTCCACCTAAATTTTAAGGAATTAAGCCTGTTCTGTATTTAGCATACATCTTTTATGCTTTGATTCTTTTGCTATGAGTGTGCCGGTGATTTTATTTATTCTATAACTTGTGCTTGTAAATCATTACGAGACCGTTGTGAGATCACATTTCGTGTGTGATGTAAGTGTATATGCGTGATAAGAGGCAACCTTAGTATTTAACCCAAATAGCCTTCCAAATTGATATTTAGCTAGTTACACTGACTAGTTAACCACCAATACAAACCTTAGTGTTAGCGTTTATCTTTAACGCTAGATACCCCTAGTTACACCTTTTGAGCCAATCTTTTATTTTTGATAAAATCCAGAAAAATACAAAAAGATTTTACAATTTTTTGCCTAGCCTTACCCTTAGTCAAGTCTTGGTTGGTTGCTAGCTATTTGGCAAGATGGATGTTATGTGGGAAATCATGAAAGTTCGAAGAAAGTTGTAAACTCCAAGAGCAGTTATCCAAGTGAAGTCATCACAACTATAATGTGGACCTCCACAGTACTCACAAAAAGGGCCACGCTCATACAAAAGCGGGAACCTCGTTTGACAATCGGAGTTATAATGTGGACCTCCACAGTACTCACAGCAATATGATTGTTGTGATTGATTTGGTGAAGTATATGGATATTGGTCATAACAAAAGTTTTGATTACATGGAACTTGCTTATAGACAAACGTATTCCTTGTTTGACAATCAAAACTTTGGTATGGACCTCCACAATATTCACAAAAATATGTTTCCATCTCATGGTGTGGGGGTTGGTTAAGGAAATTGGTTGTTTCATTGTATGGATTTTGGTCATAGTCAAATCTGTTTCTCGAATTTACAATGCTACAACCGGGGCAATTTCCACCATTTAGAGGTCCCCCACACTATTCACAACCATAATGGTAAGATGAAGACATAAAAAGAATTAAACGGATAAGAGGAATGGGAAGCTTATTTTTGGATTTTTATAATTTAGAAACATTTTGAAAAACACAAAGGGAAAAAGGAAAATAAATTTGAAAAGAAAATCTTTTTGAGTTTTTATAAGAAAATATTTATGAGAGAAAACGATAACTTCACGGGGAAGGGTCTTCAAGACACGAATCAACAAAATAGGAATAAAAAATCCACTTCAAGCCTTCTCCGGCAGCGGCGCCAAAAATTGATCAGTTGAGATCAATATATAAATTTTTCCTAAAGATTACGCAGGAAATTATGTAAACCCGAGTCGTTTTCCCAACGAAGGAATGAATGGAATTTTGTGATTTCGAGTCGTGATATGTGTCGTGAATAGTGAAATAAGAGAGATTTTGGATTTTTATGCTAAAACTTATAAACATAAACTAAATTCAACTAAATAAGCAAGGAAAGCACATGTAAGCAAAAACGTAAAAGAAACTTAAAAACGAGCAAAACCCGGGCTAATCCCGAGCCTAAAAAGTGAAAACTAAGAAATTCTAACCCTATATATGTAAAACTATTTTTCCTAAGTCCTAAAAGATAAAAGAAAATTTTAGAAAAAAAAATTATATTTTTTTGACTTTTATTTTATTTATTATGATTTAAAAACTATTTAGAAAATAAAAATATATAAAAAATACTAAATAAAAGTAGAAAAATCTGAAACTTTGCAGAAAAGTGCTAAAAGATAAGCAAAATCAAGGAAAAATAAAACAAAGTTAACTGCTTATCTAAATAAGCAATTATTAAGCTAAAAGTGTAGATAAGCTAAAACTGCAAAAGGTTGGTTAAATAAAAAACTTTGCAAACCATAACCAAGAAAGACCCAAGGTTGAGGCGTGTGTGTGAGGCTCTGAGCAAGAGGTCCCAGGTTCGAACCTGGTTCACCTCTTTTTGAAAACTATTATTTTTTTTATTTTTCTTTTTAAAATCTTAATAAGCACAACTAAACAAGCTAATTTTATAACTACCACTATTTTTGAAAACTATTAATAAGCACAGAATAAGCTATGACAAATCAGAACAGTAGGCTTAAAAGGAAATGAACTCAAGTTACAAGCACATAAGCCAATAAGCTAACTAAAGCTAGAAAGGAACTTGAAAAAGCTAAATTAGACTAAGTATAATCTAAATGAACCATGTAAATCAGAATAAGCTAAAAAGAAAAGCCAATAAGCACTTAGGTATAGGACAGTAACAAGAACTGATGTGCAGACTAGAAAAGGGTTACTGAGGGTGTTTTTAAGCTACTGAAAAGCTTACAAAAGCTAATTAAAAAAAATAAAAAAAAATGAGGAACAAGTAGATAAGCTACCCAAGAGTTTTTATACCAAATTTCAGAGCAATTGAGTAGATAATGAACTTATAAAAATTCAAAAACACATGCTGATTTGGACAAAATTAGTGCAGAAAATAGCTTAAGGGCCTACTTGCAGCTATGAAAAAGCTATCCAAAAGCTAATATAAAAAATCATAAAAATGTGGAACAAGTGTATAAGCAACCCAAGAGTATTTGTACTAAATTTGAGCTTAATTAAGCTTATAATAAACAAATGATAAATCATAAATACAGGCTGATTTGGACAAAATTCATAAAAAATGTGCAGAATTTAAACACTAAATTTGAATCCAAAAACTTCAAAACCTAAGGAAATGACCCAAACTTTTAAAAAGCTAACTAATTATACTAAAATGAATACATAAGTTGCAAAAACAAGAATTATTCTGCTTATCTCAACAACATCCCAAATCTAGCAATATCACCTGATTTGACCCATTTTCAAGCCTTGACCCAAACACCCCCTTAAAGTGGACTGTTTTTTATTTTCAAATGATTAGGCGAATATAAGCTGAGCTTTTGAAAGACAAATTTTAATCTAACTATATTAAGCATTAAAAATCATTTCTCAACAATTAATAAGCACTGAAATAAGCTGAGACAATATTAAGCTATTTTTGGCTTTTAATGAAATTTTTGAGTGAAAGCTTTAAACAAAGGATATTTAAACTACAAAAAGAAATTAAGAGCAATAATAAACTAACAATAAGCAGAAAAGAAAGTAATAAACATTAAATAAGCACTTGAACAGTAAATATGCAAAAATTGAATTAAACTCACAATTTCCCTTGCTCAAACAGGGCTTTTATGCTCGAGGAGCTTCTCAACAAGCTCTAGCTTGTTTAAAACAAGCTAGTGACAGCAATAATCTCTTCCCTTGATAGCTTATCTTCCAAAACAGCTTATTTGACCATACAGTTGACTTTTGTTGACTTTTTGGCAATTTTGAAATTAAAACAGTAGTAAACAAATATAAGCTCACAAAAAGCTATGAGAGCTTATATGAGCTTATTGAGACAGAAATAAGAGCTTATGATCTATTTTAATAACAACTGAATAAAATTTGGAACAACAGAATTGCAATAAAAACTTGAACTTTAATTAAACTTTTAAATAGGATACAAATGCTTAAGAGAAAAATGTTAATGTATAATGGTTGGAACATTTAATGCGTGAACTAAGATGAGACAACAAGGCAGTAGATATGATGCATGATACAAGATGAGACAACAAGGCAGCAAATATGGTGCATGAATCAAAATATCAGGCGCCTACTATTTTGTTCTTGTGTTCACATTGGAATATGAATTTTAAATACACTATAAATAGAGGCATTCGGTTGCCTCAATTAGTATCCCATTCGAACAATAACACACACAAGTGTTAATTGCTGGTCTATTTCTTTCTCCTAGTATTTGAGTCTATTAGAGAGTTTGTGTAGTATCTCCTAATACAAGAGATATAAGTGTTTATCCTTGTAACTAGAGAGAAGGTGTAACTCCTAATTTTCATCATAGTGAAACGCATCTTTCCTTGCCCGTGATTTTTACCCTATTAGGGTTTTCCACGTAAAATCCGTGTGTCATCTTTTATTAGTATTTTCTTATTTTAGCTGTGGGTTTGCTTCAGTCCGGTGTCACTTTTCTCAACAAGTGGTATCAGAGCTAAGGTTGGGTGTGTGTATAATTATTTATCGTATGCTCTGTGGTTGCCACTAATAAGTGGACCCTCCACATCATAAGATAAGTAAGATTATACTCACTCAAAAGGTGTTCATTACTATTATTAACAAATAATAGTTTTGTCGAAAAGTAGATTGTGATTGTAGCAATGGCGGCAAAATTTGAAATCGAAAAATTCAATGGGAATAATTTCTCGTTGTGGAAATTAAAGATGAAGGCTATCCTTAGAAAGGACAAATGTTTAGCGGCCATTGACGAAAGGCCAGCTGAGGTCACGGATGACAGTAAATGGGACGAGATGGACGGAAATGCTATTGCAAATCTTCATCTGGCATTAGCAGATGGAGTTTTGTCAAGCATAGAGGAGAATAAAAGTGCAAAGGAGATTTGGGATCATCTTGCTCGATTGTACGAGGCAAGATCGCTCTACAATAAAAATTTTCTTAAGAGGAAACTTTATGCTCTTCGCATGACGGAATCTACTTCAGTGACTGAGCACATTAATAACTTGAATACTCTATTTTCTCAGCTCACGTCTTTGAGTTGTAAAATAGAGCCACAAGAACGTGCTAAAATTCTACTTCAAAGTTTACCTGACTCATATGACCAGCTTATCATCAACTTAACCAGTAATGTTCTTTCGGACTATCTAGTCTTCGATGATGTTGCAGCCGCCATTCTGGAAGAAGAAAATAGGCGCAACAACAGGGAGGACAGGCAAACCAGTTCAAGACAGGTGGAAGCTTTGGTGGTGACGAGAGGGAGGTCAATGGAACCTGGCTCCAGTGGGAGTCACAATCGTGGTAAATCTAGAACAGGAAGGAAGAAGAATTATAAATGCTACAAATGTGGCAAGCCGGGTCACATGAAGAAGGATTGTAGGAGTTTGAATAACTCTAATCCTCAGGGAAATGTCGCTAGCACTTCAGAAGATGGTAACGCTCTGTGTTGTGAAGCAGCGGTTGCAAATGAAGGTAGAAAAAAGATTTGCAGATGTATGGCTGTTCGATACTGGAGCTACTTTTTATATGACCGCAAGAAGAGAATGGTTTCATCAATATAAACCTATCTCTGGAGGCGGATCTGTGTACAGTTGCAATGATCATAAACTAAGGATCATTGAAATTGGAAATATCATGGTGAAGGTGCATGATGGTACAGTTCGTACTATTCGGGATGTGCGACACGTGGAGGGCCTGAAAAAGAATCTATTGTCTCTAGGACAATTGGATGATCTTGGTTGTAAGGTTGAAATACAAAACAAGATTATGAAAGTTATACAAGGCGCGCTTGTACTTATGAAAGGTGAAAAGGTGGCTGCGAACTTATACCAACTGAAGGGAGAGATAATGGAGGAGGCGGAAGCATCTGTTGCTTCACATAGTCCAAGTCATAGAGTTGCAATAACATGACATCAGAAGCTTGGACATATGTTGGAACATGGAATGAAGATTCTTGTTAAAGGAAGTTAATTCCTGGCCTCACAAAGGTTTCTTTACCTTTCTGTGAGCATTGTGTTATCAGCAAGCAGCATCGCCTAAAATTCAAGACATCAAATTCTAGAAGTGTCTCTGTTCTAGAATTGGTTCACTCTGATGTATGGCAGGCACCGGTTCTATCCTTGGGAGGAGCAAAGTATTTTGTATCCTTCATTGATGACTATTCCAGGAGATGTTGGGTGTACCCAATCAAGAAGAAGTCTGATGTGTTTGAAGTTTTCAAGGTTTACAAAGCGCGGGTTGAACTTGATTCTGGAAAGAAGATCAAGTGTTTGAGGACAGATAATGGAGGCGAATATACAGGTGATGAATTTGATACCTTTTGCAGGCAAGAAGGAATCAAAAGGCAGTTCACGACGGCATACACTCCTCAACAAAACGGAGTGGCAGAGCGGATGAACAGAACCTTGTTAGAAAGAGCAAGAGCAATGTTGGCAACTACAAGCTTGGAAATGTGTGCTACGTATGATTTATATCTAGAGCAGCTAGATGTGAAAACTGCATTTCTTCATGGAAATCTTGAGGAAGAAATTTACATGCTCCAACCAGAAGGTTTTAAACAAAAAGGAAAAGAGAACTTGGTTTGCAGGTTAAACAAATCTCTGTACGGTTTAAAGCAGGCGCCGCGGTGTTGGTATAAGAGATTTGATTCTTTCATCATTGGCCTTGGATATAACAGACTACACGCAGACCCTTGTGCATATTACAAGAGGTTTGGAGACAATGATTTTGTCATCTTGCTATTATATGTTGATGATATGTTGGTTGCAGGCCCTAGCAAAAATCGTATCAGTAAACTGAAGGCACAACTCGCTAGGGAATTCGAGATGAAAGACTTGGGACCCGCAAACAAGATTCTAGGGATGTAAATTCACCGAGATAGAGTTAGTAGGAAAATTTGGCTTTCACAGAAAAGTTATGTGAAGAAAATCTTGCAAAGGTTTAATATGCAAGATTGTAAGCCAATATCAACCCCATTTCCTACTAATGTCAAGTTATCCTCCAAGATGAGTCCTAGCAGTGAAGAAGAGAGGATGGAGATGTCTCGAGTACCGTATGCATCAGCAGTGGGAAGTTTAATGTTCGCGATGATTTGTACAAGACTAGACATTGCACATGCAGTGGGAGTAGTGAGTCGGTACATGGCGAAACCTAGTAGAGAGCATTGGGAAGCTGTGAAGAGGATCTTTAGATATATCAAAGGAACCTCGGATGTTGCATTATGTTATGGGGAATCGGATATAATTGTCAAGGGATATGTTAATTCTGATTACGCAGGTGATCTTGACGGAAGTAAATCAACCACCGGGTATGTGTTTACACTTTCTGGCGGAACAGTAAGCTGGGTTTCAAAACTGCAGTCAGTTGTCGCTATGTCAACGACGAAAGCAGAATATGTTGCAGCTGCTCAAGCCAGCAAAGAAGCAATATGGTTGAAGATGTTGTTGGAAGAACTGGGGCACGAAGAAGAGAAAATTACTCTATTTTGTGACAACCAGAGTGCCTTGTATCTTGCAAGGAATCCAGCATTTCATTCAAAAACAAAGCATATACGAGTTCAGTATCACTTCGTTCGTGAGAAAGTGGAAGAAGGAACCGTGGATATGCAGAAAATTCATACTGATGATAACGTGGCAGATTATCTGACAAAAGCAATCAACTGTGACAAGTTTATATGGTGCCGATCCTCATGCGGCCTAGCGAAAACGTAAGCAGCATGGAAGTGCAAGGAAGGATAACGGTGTGAAGATCGATTTAGCTTCAATCGGATCTTCAAGTGGGAGATTGTTAATGTATAATGGTGGGACCATTTAATGCATGAACTAGGATGAGACAACAAGGCGGTAGATATGATGCATGATACAAGATGAGACAACAAGGCGGCAAATATGGTGCATGAACCAAAATATCAGGCGCCTACTATTTTGTTCTTATGTTCACATTGGAATATGCATTTCACATGCACTATAAATAGAGGCATTCGGTTGCCTCAATTAGTATCCCATTCGAATAATAACACACACCAGTGTTAATTGTTGGTCTATTTCTTTCTCCTAGTATTTGAGTCTATTAAAGAGTTTGTGTAGTATCTCCTAATACAAGAGATATAAGTGTTTATCCTTGTAACTAGAGAGAAGGTGTAACTCCTAATTTTCATCATAGTGATACACATCTTTCCTTGCCCGTGATTTTTACCCTATTGGGGTTTTCCACGTAAAATCCGTGTGTCATCTTTTATTAGTATTTTCTTATTTTAGCTGTGGGTTTGCTTCAGTCCGGTGTCACTTTTCTCAACAAAAAAGACAATTTAACATGAAATAATTTGAAAATGGAACTGAATACTTAAAAAAAACTAACATTAACTAACTACTTAAAAAATATACTGATAACTACTAACTATCTAATTGCTAACTAACTAACTTTTCTCAGATACAATAGAAGACCTATTTATAAAATTCTAAAACTAGGGTTTCTCCTTCTTGTGTTTTCTCTGTATTCATCTGGACCCTTGGATTAGTCAAGAATCATCACAGCCTTTGATTTGGGTTTTGGCGCCAAAGTGCAACTTGGATTTCCAGCTTGGCATTGGGTAGCTTGTGAGGAGGGGGAAGCATTAATTGGTCTTGGACTAGAGTAGGTTGGAATAGAGCAAGGGAAGGTGCAAGGTATGGGTTGGAGTTGGTTGTTTTGGCGGGCAAGTGGGGAAGGGAAGGTTTGACTGTGATTTATTAATAAAAGGGGTGGGTTGGGTTGGATCCGGGTTAGGGGTTGGCTTGGGATAAAATTGGGTTGGGCCTGGTTTAGATTAGGATTTGGTTTGGTTTAGCTAAGGGTAAAAATTGGAATTAGTTGTAATTTAAGGACCAATTCTGCCAATTTTGAAAAGTATTTCCAAGGACCATTTTTGACATTTTGATATTCTTTGAGGGTTGACTTTTGACAACTTGAGCATAATCACGGATAAATTCATCCCCGGCTTCGGCTTTTGACCCTTTTCCAACTCGTGCTCGGTTTTGCCGTTTTCTCATGATTTTTGTCCATTTCTCACATATTCGTACCTGCACATGCATAAAAACAAAAACACAACATATTTGGCTTATTTGGTTAGTTTTTGGTCTATTTGGTCCGTTTTATTAGGTAAAAGGTATGTGTAATTACACACATACCAATAATGTATGGATCAATAAAGTATGGAGTTTCTCAAGATTGCATGATAGTGGTTCGTAATAGCTAGCAATATTTGGTTAGTAGACTTTGACTATTTTGTATATTCTTTGTTATCAACCTTTCTAAACATATCCCATGTCTTATCCTTACCTTTTGACTTTGTGGAATTATCAAGTGTATTGACATGTAGTGACCATCCGATTTTTTGAGGAATTAGATAGCGCGCCAGCGATCTAGTGTATATTTTGGTGACCATCCGTTATGTGAATAGCGCGCCAGCAATCCAAGATATGCCCTAGTGACCATCCGTTATTTGGTATGTAAGAATGCTTAAACACATACCTTTTCTTGACCAAAACCGGACCCAAATAGACCAAAAACTAACCAAAATGCCAAAAGATATTGTGTTTTTGTGTTTACATATGTGCAGGCAACGGATAAACGAAAAACGACAAAAGACACACAAAAACCGAGTAAACGAGCATGATATTTGGTAAAGACTCAAAGCCGAAGCCGAGAGATATTTTTGCTCAAAATCCCAAAATGACCCTTGGATTATTTTCATTTGGCAAACTTGGCCCTTTGGTAAATTTTGAAGATATGGCAGATTTGGCCCTTGAGGTTTCCTAAATTACAACATTGGTCCTTGTGTTTAATCCAATTTCTATCCTAAACCAACTAACAACCGGACCAAACAATACCCTTTACCCAACAATCCCACTAACCCATTTAAATTGAACCCAATCCCAGCCAAGCCCATCCCACCAAAAGCCCAAAAACACATATCACTTAACTAAAAACGGGGTCAAACCAATTGGTCAAACCCCCAACACCCTAATAAACACTGCTCATCGTCCCCTTTATCCCGCCTAATCACCCAATCAACTGCTAACCCCATCACTGTCACTTTCACCATCTCCACCTCACCACCTCCGTCCAAAAAACCCACATGGGTGTGTTTCCCCCCCCATCCACCTCAGCTATCCGTGGACTAATTTTCATCAAACGGCCAAGGATTAAAGTTGTGGGGAGCAAGAAAAATCAAGGGTCAAGATTGAAGCAAAAAAGCAACTGGGATTGTCTTACCAAAGAAACACAAGCTCACAAGAAAGATGAAACCCTCTCCTATATATATCAGATTCTTCTCTTCACAATTTTTGTCCAACTTTTCATGTATTAGAAAAGTTTAGACCAATTTCTACTTATTGTCATTTATTTTCTGTCGTTAGGATTAGATTTAGGCATTATTTTCAGTCTTGTAATTTACAATTTGGTTAATGAAAGTTCAGTTATCTCTTTTAGTCACTTAGTCAACTCTGGTCAACTGCTTATTGCACTGCTTAATCTCTACTTATTTAGTGTTTAATGATTGCTCATTTGTGCTTAGGATAGTTATTCATGCTCTTTGATGTTTAGGTTAGCTTAGCAGCCTGCATCATTTTTGAGAATTCCCATTTTACAGCCCTATTGCACGATTTTTAATTCTCTCTTTATAAGTTGTTAGAAGCCAAATTTTTGCATCAATGATCTTTGCTGGCTAGTCTACTAGTTGCCCCTTTTTATTGATTTTTAGAATTTGATTATAAGTGCTTTTTGAGGCCTAGATCAGCACCCCAAAAAGCCTTTCCTGCCCTGCACCCATTAGATCAGCAGACCAGCAAACTATTTTGCTTATTTTGTGCTTGTTTAAGTGCTTATTCCTGGTTCTCTTGGCTTATTGTGGTTAGCATTTTAGTTGTCAGTTTGATCTTTAGCATTTTCCTTGTCACTAGCTTAATATAATAGCTTATTAATCCCTTAATATTTTCAGCTTAGTTTTTTTTTTCCTTTTCTTTGTTTTGTTTTGCCTTGTTCATCTGATCAGAATAGCATAAGCTGTTCTGAGCTTATTGTTGGATTTCAAACACTTTTCCAGTTTTGAAAATTGCTTCTTATCAATTGCTTTTTTTGAGTTTCCAAAAGAAAATTAAAAAAAAAAAAAAAATGTGTTTGCAAAAATTTGGCATAACTGGGGTTCGAACCCCAGACCTCTAGCTAACAACACAACACCTCACCCACTGCACCCTTGGGATTTCTTCTTTTTAACTTTGCAATATTTATTTTAAAACACCTTTTTAGCCCTTGTTTTCTTTAAGCAATTCGAGCTTCTTTGATTTTTCCCAGCTTATTGAAATAAGCTGGGACACCTTTTATATTTTTCATAGCTTTAGTTTAGTTCAAAGTATTTTAAGAAAAATTTTCAGATTTTTTTCTTTTCATTTAGTAATTTTTATCATTAATTTCCTTTTAAATAGTTTTTAATTTATAAAAGAAATTATTAAAAAGTCAAAAAAAAAAAAAATATATATATAATTCTTTTTTTTCAAAATTTTCTTTTGTCATTTAGGATTTAGGAAAATTATTTTGATATCCGTAGGGTTAGTTTTTAATAGATTTGACGTTTTTACTCGTTCGTAGTTTCCGATTTACGTTATTTAATTTTCGTTTTTAGTAGATTTTAGAAACCCAAGAAACCCTCGTCTTTTCAAGCATTTTAATTACGAACCCCAAACGATATCCTCAATTTCACGCCTTGCTGGGACCTCGACCCGGGTACACGTTTATCCGGTTTATTATAATCGATTTTTTCGTTAAATCGTCGCACGTTGACTTTTCTTCGTGAGAGGTTGACTTGTGATACGTTTTAACCAACAATCAATTTTTGGCGCCGCTGCCGGGGAAGGTTGAAGTGAGTGCGTGATTCCGTGTTTTGATTCGTGTTTTGAAGACCCTTCCTTGTGGAGTTATCGTTTTCATTTGTAAATATTTTTTTTTATAAAAACCCAAAAAGATTTTCTCTTCAAAATTTATTTTCCATTTTTTTTTTGTGATTTTCAATGTTTCTAAAATTTAAAAACCCAAAAATAATCTTCGTCTCCTCTTATATGTTTAATTCTTATCTCTTTACCCTCTCATACCGTTTAATTCTTATCTTCTTATCCCCTTAACCGTTTAATTCTATCTCTTTATCCCTCTATCCGTTTAGTTCTAATGTCGTCATTGGGCTATCACTGCTTTCATTGTAAAAGTCCAATGGGTGATAGTCTTCGTTGTTACAAGTGTTTGTGTGAGCGGTGTGGAGTCAATTGTCGCAATGGATTTTGTAATTTGTGTGAATTACCAATTAATCCAAATCCAAATTCCTTTAATTCTTCTCAAAATTTTTCCAACCACCCTCCACAACCCCAGCCATCTTCACTCACTCAGTATACTTGCTTTATATGTGGAGATCCGTTGGGGGACAATTCACTTTGTGACCGATGTTTTTGCAACGAATGTGGATTGAGTCATGGACTTTGTATGTGTTATTCTTCGAAAGCTGAAACTTCATTCGTTTATGATTCTAATCCAAATTCTTGCAATGAACCGCCAAATTTCTCCGACTACCCACCACAGCCCGATTTATCTTCGTTCGATGAACGTTATTGCGATGAGTGTGGAAACTCGTTAGATCCGACATCGACTTATTGTCGTCGGTGTACTTGCGAGAGGTGTGCGAGAAATATTGTCAATGGATTTTGATCATTTTGTGCTTCATACAATTATGATTTTAATCCGAACATTTCCAATTATCCTCAAAACAATTTCTATCACCCTCCCCAAATCTTTTATGTGCAAGAACCGTATTTCAATGATACACCAAATTTTTCTTGTACAAATTGTGGGGGTCATCATAATGATTATCAATGTCAACCGTGGGGTCAAAATTACTATGAACCTAATCCTTGCTATAATACTTCCGGTTTTGACAATTCCCAACCTCCACAACACCAAATGATTCAAACACCACCTCAGCCACTTTCTCAAGAACTTCTTCATGCACTAAGTGATCTTAAGGATTTAATTATTAAGCATGTTCAAGAAGATCCTCATCAGAAAACTTATGGAAAACTGCTAGCTGAAGAACAAGTAGCTAGAGTAAGTTCCAATTATCGTCAAACTTTCGTTTACAATGACGACGATGATGAGGATTCTATGTGGGGAGTTTATGAGAATTCATCAGCAGAAATCACTCCCGTCTTACCTTCTATGGACCCAGAGGACTCTCTCATAATGGGGGACGAGCATTTTAGCACTATTCCTGAAAAGGAATCAGACGAATTCAAAAGGTCTAGTGCTGAGAACCTCGTCCCAATCCCAAGTGAGTCTGAGGAAATTTTTGACGGTGAATGTGATTTGCAATCTTGTGGAGATTCTCTTGACGTTTCCGAGGTTACTTCTGGGATTTTCTCTAACCCTCTTTTTGAATTTAATGATGAGTATACTTCATGCAAAGTTAATCCTCTTTTCGATGGAAGGTTAGAGAACGTTGAGGACGAGGACTTTACACTTGATGAGCCAATTTTACCAATACCTCGCCCCGACGATTCCCATGACTCAGAAGGGGATGTACTTTTTCTTGAAAAATTGCTTAACAGTGATCCCCTTCCAGAAACTAAGTCATTTCACGTTAATCCATCATCCCCCGCCCTCCTGCTAAACCACCAGATGATGGAAATTTCTCTAAAATTTTGCCCACCCAACCTACCCTTTTTATCTCTTTCGGGAGTGAGGATGATGATTATCTCACAATCGTTATTCGAATCCTTCTCCCTTTCTTCACCTATCCAGTGACTTCTCTTCTCCTTCACTCCTTCGGGAGTGAAGACACCATCTTTGACCCCGTCATCTCTCATTCTTTTTAGCCGTGGGTATCTCATCGGAGTGGAACTTTCATATGCTTCAATGTTTATTCAAACATCTTGAATGAAAGTCCGATTGAGATTATCTCTTCCACTTGCTCCCCCAAGGACAATTAAATTTGGGGCGAGTCTAAGCTTTCCGACTCGATACTAAACAAGCGCTTCGTGGGAGGCACCCCATGCTTATCCATCTATCTTCTTATCTCTTTTCTAATAAGTGACGTGAGGAGGGCTACCTCTTCCATTTTTCGTGTTTCGTGGTTGTTTATGTCCAGGATTTGCCCGATGAATGAAGACTCTCGTGCTCGTTGTTTACTTCTCTCCACTCGAGTTTCATCATTCGTTGCTCATCCGATATCCTAAATCTTATCATCTTACGTTTATCTTTGGCATAATTCATAAACGGCCTTAGATTTATGTAGGAGAACCCTTACCTTTAAGACATTGAGGACAATGTCTCGTTTTAGTCTGGGGGGGGGGGTAATCTTTCGATTTGATTTTTGCCTTGCTTTTTTGCCGTTTACTCATGCAACCCCGTTTTTCCTCCAAAATTGAAAAAATCCAAAAAATGAGAAAAATTGAAATTTTTTTTTGTGCAAAAATATAATAAATTTTGACATTTTTGTTGACTTTCCGCTGGTGAGAGTAAGAATAAAATTCTGACTTGATCGGGCGTGTTGAGCCCTAGCTTGTTCCCTTAACCATTTATAATCTATAAGATCGTGCTAGTCTTTTATACAAGGAGCTAGAAAACGCGAATTCTTTTTAAGAATTTGCAAGTTCCCATAATTGACTTTATATATGCATGGCTTGATTATTTGGCTAAGCATTCGCGGATCTTATTTGTTGATACATAATCTGGCGCGGACTGATTAGACGACTCTCCCTTGGCCGTTCGTCGTCTTCTCGAGCCCTGAGTAGACCTGTTCAACAAAGAGAACCTGTTAGGAGTGGACCCGAGGCCGTAGCCCCGGGATCCACCTCCGACGGTCAAGTTAGTATCGGTGCGATATAGGTTGATTAGTGTTAGGTTTAGAGTAACCTGTTAAAGATCGTTCTGAAGAAGGGGATTCCACCCCTATATTTATAGGTGATGAAGCGAAAAGTGTACCGCTTTTAGGGGGTCATTTAAGCCCTAATTCGTATTTATTTGATCAAATATTGCCCTAAATTGTTCCTTTTGTCATTTTAGGTACTTTTGAGAAGAAATCTGGAAAAGGAAGCATTTTGGACGTTTTTGGAGCATAAAAGTGAAGAAAACGGCAAAGTCTCAAAATTATGCTGGAAACTACCTTTGACGGCGTCAGGAATTGGTCCAGACGGCATCATGACTTGGCAAAAGTGGTGGATATGAAAATTACTCATGATAAGCCAGAGAATTTTGCATGGAAATTATGACGGCGTCACCCTTTAATGTGATCAAGGTCGTCACGGCTTAAGCTAAAGTGGGACGGCGTCAAGCCATATTCTGACGGCGTCAAGCCTTGATAAGCCAGAACGGATTTTGGAGGTCTAAAGAGGGACGGCGTCAGGAAGGCCATCCGGGAACCCTAAAAGCGGCGAGGTGACGGCGTCAGGATCTACAACGTGACGCCGTCAGACCATATACTCTATATATAGTTTTGCAATTTTTTGTCATTAGGGTGGAACTTTGTGTGTAACCTTTTGGGAGGAAACCCTAAGACGATTTTAGCAGCTTTTTCAAGGCTTTTTGCCTTGAGATCTTCCATGTTACATTGAAGATAAGTTATCAATTAATCATTCAATATGTCTATGTGTTGTTTGATTCTATCTTGTTCTTGTCTTTTGTTTAACATGCTAGGCTAGGTTTTCTTTGTGTTTGCTTAGATCTAATGAAACCTAGCTATTGATTATTGGTTATTAGTGTGTTATTAGTTGCATTGGATGATTGTTTATCTATGTTAGGCTTAAGAAAACTGGCTAACCTCCTATTCGGTAACTTGCTTGAACGTCTTAAGAAGCATGAACCAATGCGTACTAAGGTTTTTATGGTTGTATTTAATGCACAAGCGAATTCTAGTGATCCCATGTTAGGAGCTTCCTAGCCGGCTCGAAATAGGAGTGAAGTAGGAGCTTGTAGAGTTGGGGAAGTACGTACGCCACCCCACGATTGGTATTAAGGAATACACCCGTCATCCACGCAATTAATACACACTAATCAACCGGTAAAAGATAGTTAGGGAGTAAGGAAATCTAAGTAAACACATTTCTCTCCACACAAGTTTTACCACCTTTTCATTTTCAGTTATTTTATTTTATTTGCATTCGTAGTTATTTGGGTTAGTTGACTAGCAACTAATTCCGCCCACTCTTTCAAACCCGAGATTTTACTTGCTTTCATAAAAATATAAAAGCATAAAAAAGAATCTTCTCTCACCCCTAGACCTATTAGAGTAGTTTTTCAATCCTAACGACACTATTCCCTGTGGAGAACGATCAATCCCCCGTACTTACCACTACACTATACTACATCGGTCAGGTACACTGCCTGGTGGGGTTGTAAGCCTCTCGAGATCCCTTGAGAGGTAAAACCTGTTGTAAGGTCGCAAAACCACGCATCAAGTTTTTGGCGCCGCTGCCGGGGAATAGTTATTGTTTAGGTTGAATTTTTTATTTTATAGGTCTACTCACTAGATTCCTTTCTAGTGAGATTTTTATTTTATTTTTCTAGGTTTTCTTTAGTCTATCTTTTTTCTTCGTTTCTTTGTTCGTAACCATTACCATCCGACATCATGGAAGATGGTAATATCCTCGATCCCAACATCCCACCACCACAACAACTACCACCTCCTAGAGCCCGTACCTTAGGAGAGTACTCCCGTCCTAGCCACCATGGCTATCGAAACACCATTGAGCTCACTCAAGGAGCCAATGTCACTCCCTTGCGATCCGACACCATCCGGTTGGTGCAAAGCGGATGCGCATTCCATGGACTTCGTTCCGAAGATCCTAATCAACATCTCAAGGACTTTCTCAAAATTGTTGATTCCATAGACCTTGATGTTGCCACTCGAGAGACGACCCGACTGTGTCTCTTTCAATTCTCTCTGCGGGACCAAGCTAGTCAATGGCTAGAGCGTCTACCCGCAGGATCCATCACCTCTTGGGATGATCTCACCACTCGTTTCCTTGCTCAGTTTTTTCCACCGGGAAGAACTACCAAGCTAAGGAAGGATATCTTGATGTTTGAACAACGTCGAGGCGAAACCCTCTACGGGGCATGGATTCGATTCAAGGACTTACTCCAAAAAGTCCCTCATCATGGCATAAATCTCTGGCTTCAAATCCAAATCTTCTATGACCATGTTGATTACCACACCAAGCGTGCCATCGATCGAGCCGCCGGGGGCAGATTGCGCGACAAAAGCGCCGAGGAATCGTGGGAAATCATTGAGGAGCTTGCATCCGACGATGATGAATTGTGGCAAGTTTCCCACGACGTACGCTCGGCGGTCAAGACATATTCATCGCCCTATACAGCCAATCAAATCACTGAGGAAAGCGTTAGTGAACTTGAGAAAAGGGTTGCATATCTTATGGAAAAGCAAAAGAGACCCTTAAGTCCACAAAAAGCAACAATTAACTCGGTCTCAAGCGTTAAGCAAATACCATTGTCCGAATCACCCCTTAGGGAAAATACTAAACCCTTCCATAAGCACGCTCAACCCAACTCACCACCACAGGAACTTAGTCCAACATTCGAAGCTCGAATGAGAGAATACATGTCAAAACACTCCGAACGGTTGGCAAAATTTGAGGAAGCCGTCTACAAACAGAAGGAGGAAATGGAAGAGAAGATGGCGGAGATGATGAACCTTTTGAAAGAATACACAAATACAAAAGCCCCTGAAAAAGTGTTGGTGAGGAATGACGTTGGAGTTCCCAACACTGAATTTGTCAAGGCTATCTCCGCCGTCCAAGAGGGCGAAAATGATGGAAGAGGGAAATCCATAACTATGGAAGTTAACAAAATTGATCTCGTCCCACTTAATGATGGAAACACTAATGCCTGCAACTGCGATTCAGACAAAGGCAAGAAGGCACCCTCTAAGGAGCGCCAATTGGTAGAACCGCCAAAGTCACAGCAAGTGAGGCATTACTTGAAGCACGATATAAATAAGGAGACCATAAACGATTGGGTGGGAAACTATCGACGTACTCATCTACCCAACAAGGAGTCCAAGAGGATGGATCCGGATGATGAATCCGACACATTACCCGGAGGGCAATTGTATGAGTGCCTCATAAGACAAAAGTTAGTGGAAAAGCAGGAATTCTACGGGGTCTTCGAAATACCATGCAGCATTGGAAAACTCAAGTATCTGGATGCGGTAGCCGACCAAGGTTCCGACGTAAATTTGATGCCTTTATCTGTTTATGTCCAGTTAACCGACGAACTGCCATCCATCACCCGTACTAAACTCTCCTTTGCAAAACATTCTTATGAGTACCCGTTAGGAATTGCAGAAGATGTGTTGGTCAACGTTGCCGGATTCCTGTATCCGATCGACTTCATGATTATTGAGAGGAATGATATGAATATGCCAATAATCCTTGGGGCACCCTTTCTCGCTACCACTAGGGCACAAATCGATTACGGAAATAGTGCCATCCTAATGAAGAAGGGGAAGAAAACAATAAACTTCCCAACGGTCCCACGACATATACGAGATGTTGCTCTACAAAAGAAGATGGAGGCGAACTCCAATATAATCTGTGGTAATGTTCGAAAGAAAATCCGTGCATGGGAGGCAAGGATTAAGAGTTACAATGAAAATAAGATTAGAGAATGTAAGGGTGGAAATAACGATTATATTGAGGCTGATGAGATGACCAATAACCCCGTTGAATTTACAAAAGGAGACTCAGTGCTCCTAAGGCATTCAGAAACAAAAGCACCTACCGATGAACCAAGTCCCTGGTGGTACGGACCATTCACAATTAAAAATCTACACCAAGATGGGGTAGTACGCTTGACCAGCAAGGGAGGAGGTGAAGTGACAGCGAATGTCGAGCGATTGAGACACCACCACCCTAATAGCAAGGATTATATCTATCAGGGATACGTCATTATGAATGATGGGATCACGTAATGTACGGTGACTTTGAGTCTAGCTACAAGACTCGTTAATAAAGAAAAGCGCTTCTTGGGAGGCAACCCAAGTTTTATTTGCTTTGTGTGTTTATTTATTTGTTCGTTTGATTTTATTTGTTTCCGTATGTGTGTTTAATTTTTATTATTATTGATTCATGTTCAAAACTAAATTGTGAAAATGCTTTATTTTGTTTTTAACTTCGTCTTAACTACATATAAAGGTATTTTGCAAAAGTTAAGTGTAAGGGAAATCCAAATCGGTTTATTAGAACACAAATGAACATGAATCGTAATAATATTAAATGAACATACATATTAGTATTTGTTTGAGTCAAATGCTTGTATCGAGTCATAATGATGTTTTGCAGGAATTCCAGGAAGTAAGGTGTAGGTTTTTCCAAAAATTTTCCGGAAACGTAATATGAGAATTCTGTCAGACCATTTCTGACGGCGTCAGGCGTTACAACCTGACGGCGTCAGGTTTAATTTTCTGAAAATTTTTGAAAGTTTTGTTTTCATGAAAAGTTTTTATTAAATCTCTAACTTATAATCTCCAGAAATCTGCAAAATTATCATTCCACAAGCATTATATCCTTATATATAGAGTTTATCCCGCCGATGTTATGCAGGTTTTCGTGTTTGTTTTCTCAGGTTTAACAGGTTATTTTGGACAAGGAAATGTTTGTTGGATCAAGCTTTTGGCGATGCATTAGTCATGGAGCTTCAACATTACTTTGGAAGAAGATCTAACCTTGTTGCCACATTATCCACCGAGCGAATCAGGGGAGTATTTGATTTCATTCTTTTACTTTTTTTTTTTTTACATCTTGTTATTTGAACATTGGGGACAATGTTCATCTTAAGTGTAAGGGGGGGGGGGGGGTAAAAGTACGATTAGAGAATGCTATTACGCTTGATTTTTGTTTGTTTAATAGTAGATGTGTAATAAAACTGAGATAAATACCTGTTTAGGGCAATTTTAGTGCCAAATTTAAATTTTTTTACAACATTTAGGAGTGAAACTTTGATCTTAATGAGCGTCTCACGGATAGGAGTTATATGACTAGCACAAAAACCGTACCACTAAAAATTTTCCACCCCCAAATATGTGAGGTTCGCCCCTAGAATTGGTAGGAAAAGCATTTATGCTATGATGTGTGTACCGGTAGCACTTAGATTCCAGAACTTGCGTTAGGACCATCCCGAGGCCACAAGTGAGACTACATTCGTGTAGTTAGATTTACTACATGATAAGAGGCATTAGGGTTAACCCATTGTTTTACACCTGTGTTTTTGTTATAATTACATTGGCTACATTGGTCAAGTAATTCTCCCACACCCTTTGCGTTGTACTCATTTTTAGTACACGATACCCCTAGTACACCCCTCAGAGCCTATCTTTTCATTTCGACCTTTAAGCATTCTACTTAAAGGAAGAATTTGTTACACCCCACTTAAATGTACACCCAAATCGCCTTAGCCTACCTTGTATGCACTCATTTTTAGTGCATTATTGTGACTACATTTGTTTAAACCCAAGTTAATTATCTAGTTGATTACATGGTTGCTAAGTTGAGTCATATCCTTATACATATTGTTTTGGGACGATTGGGACTCGTGGGTAAAGTACTAGTGTAATGGAGTAATGGGGAAGAACATCATTTATTACCCCCATATGTGCTAAATATTTTAAAAGTACTCCAAGTTTTTCAATTATCTTAATTCGAGTCATTAGAATAGTTATTTGTAAAGTTATGTAAAAGTTCAAGTGTAAGGGGAATGCAATGCCCCTATGATGTATTATTTTGGATGGTAGGGCAAAAGTGTATGCAAAAAAAAAAAAAAAAAAAAAAAAAAAAAAAAAAAAAATCAAGAAAAAAAAATGTGAAAAAGAAAAGTAGAAAAAACATACGGACTACCATCCCGTTTCATTTTATGTTTATTTTATGTTTTTTTTATTTTGTTTTTAGCTTAAGATTGAGTCGAGTCTTGGCTTAGCAACATTGTATAGTACATGTAATTAATCAAGATCTTTAACTCGCCACCAGTAAAATATCCCTTATCCAACAAAACCGTGTTTATCATATCCCTACACCTAACGTTATAACCCATTTAAAAGCCCTCTTTGATAGTTTATCTTAGGTGCTTACGCCTAGTGGAGGAGGTTTTTGATCCTTGCCCAAGCCTATGGTAATCTATTTGCTATGACAGGTAGTGAGAGATAATATCCGTTTTCATTTATGAGATTTATGTTGATGACACTTGAGAGATGTGAGTATCTAAGCACTACTTGTGAGGTGCTAGTATGTAATCTCCGTGCTTATTATGATTAAAGTGGAACGACTAATTGTTGTAATTACTTTTATATTAGCATTAAATGACCCCTAACTTGTATTTTGATTAGAATAAAAGCGCATTTGCTTGAGGACAAGCAAATCTCAAGTGTAAGGGTATTTGATGAAGCGAAAAGTGTACCGCTTTTAGGGGGTCATTTAAGCCCTAATTCGTATTTATTTGATCAAATATTGCCCTAAATCGTTCCTTTTGTCATTTTAGGTACTTTTGAGAAGAAATCTGGAAAAGGAAGCATTTTGGACGTTTTTGGAGCATAAAAGTGAAGAAAACGGCAAAGTCTCAAAATTATGCTGGAAACTACCTTTGATGGCGTCAGGAATTGGTCCAGACGGCGTCATGACTTGGCAAAAGTGGTGGATATGAAAATTACTCATGATAAGCCAGAGAATTTTGCATGGAAATTATGACGGCGTCACCCTTTAATGTGATCAAGGTCGTCACGGCTTAAGCTAAAGTGGGACGGCGTCAAGCCATATTCTGACGGCGTCAAGCCTTGATAAGCCAGAACGGATTTTGGAGGTCTAAAGAGGGACGGCGTCAGGAAGGCCATCCGGGAACCCTAAAAGCGGCGAGGTGACGGCGTCAGGATCTACAACGTGACGCCGTCAGACCGTATACTCTATATATAGTTTTGCAATTTTTTGTCATTAGGGTGGAACTTTGTGTGTAACCTTTTGGGAGGAAACCCTAAGACGATTTTAGCAGCTTTTTCAAGGCTTTTTGCCTTGAGATCTTCCATGTTACATTGAAGATAAGTTATCAATTAATCATTCAATATGTCTATGTGTTGTTTGATTCTATCTTGTTCTTGTCTTTTGTTTAACATGCTAGGCTAGGTTTTCTTTGTGTTTGCTTAGATCTAATGAAACCTAGCTATTGATTATTGGTTATTAGTGTGTTATTAGTTGCATTGGATGATTGTTTATCTATGTTAGGCTTAAGAAAACTGGCTAACCTCCTATTCGGTAACTTGCTTGAACGTCTTAAGAAGCATGAACCAATGCGTACTAAGGTTTTTATGGTTGTATTTAATGCACAAGCGAATTCTAGTGATCCCATGTTAGGAGCTTCCTAGCCGGCTCGACATAGGAGTGAAGTAGGAGCATGTAGAGTTGGGGAAGTACGTACGCCACCCCACGATTGGTATTAAGGAATACACCCGTCATCCACGCAATTAATACACACTAATCAACCGGTAAAAGATAGTTAGGGAGTAAGGAAATCTAAGTAAACACATTTCTCTCCACACAAGTTTTACCACCTTTTCATTTTCAGTTATTTTATTTTATTTGCATTCGTAGTTATTTGGGTTAGTTGACTAGCAACTAATTCCGCCCACTCTTTCAAACCCGAGATTTTACTTGCTTTCATAAAAATATAAAAACATAAAAAAGAATCTTCTCTCACCCCTAGACCTATTAGAGTAGTTTTTCAATCCTAACGACACTATTCCCTGTGGAGAACGATCAATCCCCCGTACTTACCACTACACTATACTACATCGGTCAGGTACACTGCCTGGTGGGGTTGTAAGCCTCTCGAGATCCCTTGAGAGGTAAAACCTGTTGTAAGGTCGCAAAACCACCATCAATAGGGCATGGATTAGGGTTTAGGCGCAGAGTGGGCCGCTGTTTGCCGGGCCTGGCCCACTTGTCGTGGCCCAGTCCAGACTATACGTCCACAAGCCCCCCAAGTCTAGTGTGACATAGTGCGTGGCTATGTTATACTAGACTTAAGTTCTGTTCATGGCCGCGTAGGCCCAATCAACCATGACGGCATGGCTCATGTGTGCGCAACTCAGGTGTGCACATGGGTCGGACCATACCGCGCAGCCCAAATGCGACAGTGCGCCCTGGGTCTGTGGCGCAGTGCGTGGTGACCATGTTGGCGCGTTCTTGTTGGCGCGACCTTGTAGGCGCGACCTTGATTGTGAGAGTCTCACAATAGTGAAGGTGGATTCCGTATGCTGCATCCTGGGTAAGGGCGTACCTTTTGTACCAGTAGCGGTGCAGCATGGTGCGACAGAAGACGTGCTTCTATGGCAGAAGTGCGCGCTGTGCGCGACAAAGATGTGCGCTGTGCGCAGACAAGGTGCGAACATTACATCCGTCTTTGCTTCCAAATACACATGCGTGACGCGTACGGACACAGTGTATACCCTGGTAGCCCCCCAAGTTTGATGGTGCTACTCGTGTAGGAGCATTAAACTTAGTTATCCAAATCCTGAAAAACACTTAATGCAAATATTAGAAGTATATGCCGCGAATCGCAACATATAAAATATAATGAAATAAAAAATTAGCGCATAGCATATATATAGCACGTAGCATGTAAAATTAACACATAAGAGAAGTAGTAGTGCGAATTACACCTAGCGTGAGGTTTTACAAACTACATAAATAATTAATTGTTTTTTTTGTTTTTTTAGTGCGCGCTGTGCGCAACAAAGAGGTGCGACAGAAGGCGTGCTTCTGTGGCCGTGACTAATAGTTTCAATCGCACGTACAGACGCAGATGGATGTATCGTGACCGCATAGACTCTAACGTTTGTGGATGATCGCAGATGAACATAACATGACCACGGCTTTTGTCCAGTGCGCTCATGGCGATTGACTAGCATCGTGGTGCCTGTACGTGACAGTGCGCTCATGGCGCCGATCTGCGAAGATGTCCGAACGCATGGCCTAACGCGGGTAGATTTATCGTGACTGCGTTGTTCGCGGCTAAAAGATAAAGTAGGTCCGATCGTGCGGACTTAGTGCGTTATAGATAAAATCGTGTTTACCAATTTAAAAGATTTACATAAAATCTTTACCGATTTAAAAGAAACATGCAATAGGGTGTACGTGACACTAGCAGAAAAACAACAAATCGATACAGTAGCAGAAAACAACTTGTCGATTTATATTAACTTCTACCAATAATGGAGCATGACAAAATTTATTCCACATATATATAATAATGGCATCAAATCGATAAACAGTACAAGGTACCTCAATTATAGATATAAAAGCGCTCCTTGTTATCTAGCAGTACGACTTTAGTATAGCAGTACGAGGGATATCTTTTTATTACTAATTTAAAAAGATCACAATACCGGCTTTGGAACTCGATGGTTGCTTTCCGGTGATGTGAGACAACGAAACTTGTCGGGTCCCACGGATGGCGCCAATCTGTTGATACATAATCTGGCGCGGACTGATTAGACGACTCTCCCTTGGCCGTTCGTCGTCTTCTCGAGCCCTGAGTAGACCTGTTCAACAAAGAGAACCCGTTAGGAGTGGACCCGAGGCCGTAGCCCCGGGATCCACCTCCGACGGTCAAGTTAGTATCGGTGCGATATAGGTTGATTAGGGTTAGGTTTAGAGTAACCTGTTAAAGATCGTTCTGAAGAAGGGGATTCCACCCCTATATTTATAGGGCATGGATTAGGGTTTAGACGCAGAGTGGGCCGCTGTTTACCGGGCCTGGCCCACTTGTCGTGGCCCAGTCCAGACTATACGTCCACATTATTATTTAAGATTTTAAATTTGCGAAGAACGAGAAATGATAGAGTTTATTTAGAAGTTAGATGCTAAGCGTGGAGTAGTTGGTTCTATTTAGAGCTCATCGAAGTTACTTGTTGCCTTTTGCTCCCACAAAATTGTTTCACCATATATAATTGTAAGAATAATTAAAGATGTTAGGTTTTGCCGATGATTAGTTCTTGGTCTTCTTAAAAGAATCCTTGCTTTAAAAATTGGGTACACATCAAGGTTCCTTAATAAATAAGTTTAGTAATAATAAGTTAAGTGCTCTAACCTTCGGTTCGAGATCGGTCCTTGGATCCTTATTACCAAAAGGCGTTTAGGTCTTGGCTACCCTCTTGCACCGGCCCTTGGACCCTTAATTCTGAAAGGCGTTAAGGTCTTGGAACTCTCCGTTGTAACGGCCCTTGGATCCTTTATTCCGAAAGGTGTAAGGTCTTGGAATTTCCTCGTGAAGCTCCGTCGTTTAGGGTACGCAAGAAAAAAGTATTAATGCAAAAAAAAAAGAAAGATGAAAAATGTTGAAAAATAGAGACAATGAAAAAGTCAAAAATGTAAATAAAAACCTTGATGTGGACCTCATTTTCAAAGCAACGGTTCTCGAGAGAAGATTGAAAACTACTTAGCGTCTTAATTTAGTATCTTTATCGGCATAAACATATCGAAACGAGAAAATATGAAGAAATTCATTTCTCACCAAAAATAAAATAAATAGAGGAAATTAGGAAAATTGGGAGCAAGAGGTAATCATTCCAAGTTGACAAGTTTCAGGACAAAGAAAGAATCAAGTTTGGATGAAGAACCAAGAGCTATGAGAAAGAAATAAACCAAAAGCTAAAAGTCCAAAAATGAGTCTACAGCAGCACTCCATCCGATCGGATGCAGCCCGCAACCGATTCAGATGGAGGCCATTTTTGAAGACCAACCGATCGGTTGGAGACAATACCGATTGGTTGGATGTTGTCTGTTTTCCCAAACTTCATCAATAAGTCTTGTATCTTCATACCAACGATTCTAGGCCCTTCCCAGGAGTCTTCTAGGCTATTCTACTTTACTTGGAGGCCAAGATGAAGCATTAAAGACCCTAGGCCTTGAGAATAGTATAAATAGAGCCATTTGTGAAGGAGGCAAGATACCAATTACCAACACAATTATCAATCATCAATCCCATTCTCATCAATCAACTAACCACTCTCAAAATACTCTCTCAAAAGTCCTAAATTCGTCCTTGGAAGTCTAGGAAGCTTTAGACGGTCAAGAAGTAAACACCAATACTTTGGGCATCATTACCTTATCATTTGTAATCTCATTTCAATCATTGTAAGACTTTTAATCATGATTTCTAATGTTCAAAATTCTGAGTTTATGTTCATGTTTGCTATGAGTGGCTAGTGCCTTTGTGCACTTGCTTAGATGATGTTTATGACTTAATGATTTGCGTATGATTGTGATAACATGTTTTAATTCAATTTCAAGTTAATTCTAAGATCCAATTGTGGTTAAGTTTCATAGTGACATTTGTTAATCAAGTTTGACTAGTTGTTAATAATGCTAAGGGTCGAAAGATTTATTGTTATCCAACTAGTTATAATCATTTGTCTATGAATGATTGTTATTACCCATTATTCTTGGTTTAACAAAGAAACTTAATTGTGGTTGTAATAAGAATTCTTTTGTCTATCAAATAGGATTGATTGAAAACAACTTTAAGGGTCGAAAGATTAGTTGTTTGCAATCAATTGTGACATTTTGTCTATGATCGGTTACCTTTTGCATTGACCATTTCCTAAGCGTATTTGATAAAACAAAATACTATTTTTGTGTTTAAGTTTGTTAATTCAAACTTATGAACCTTGAATTGATCTTGAATTGATTGGTTAAACTTAATGCTTGTTTTTATGGACTAAAATCTTGACGAAGATTTAACTTGTAAGAACAATAGATTAGTTCACCAAACTAATTATCATAACCAACATGTTATCAAAAGTTATCACAATCATGTTTATCAAGAGTAGTAAACTAGTCTAAGCAAGTGTAGTTTTAATCATTTGAAGTATTATATTTTCATCATTGCTTGTTTAAGAGATTTACTTTTAGTAGCTTACAATCCGATTCACTCACAAATCCCTGCGAACGATCCCGACTTACCATCATAATCTTGCTATAACGGACGAGTTTACTTGCTCGTATGTGTTATTTCTAGATTCGATAATTCGACATTTATAAATTTAAAACTTGTACGCACACGTAACACATCACATACCAACGAAAGAGACGAATAGGGTGTCGGATTCGACACGAAACACACGAACACAACCCGATCTAAGCCCGTTTTGTCTTCAAAGCACAAGGATCTTTGAGAGATGATGAAGGAATGGTGATACAATGTGGTGGAAGTGGCCGGCTGTGATGGGTGGCAGCTGTGTGAGAGAGGGGAGGAAGGAGATGAAATGGGGAAAATAAACCTAGATTTGTTATAATGATGCTTATATAGGCCAAGCTAAGGACTTTGTAAACCCTAGGGACTGCTTGTGTAACCTTAGGAGTTTCAGGGGTGGTGGTGAAACTTTAGTCCAGGGACCAATATTATAATTTAGGCCATCTTTCAATAAATGAGGCCCGGGGCTCATTTAGACTAGTAAACGGTTGATTCAAGACACGAGATTTACGCCATCGCGCTAAGAATAATATTTGCACGAAAAACGAGTATTCATACGACTATTTTCTCGTAAATAGTGTAAAAATCACATTAAAATGTTTGTCGAGTTACGGTTGTGCCGGTACGCGTTGTGTGTCGATTTTCACGTTTCACGAGATACCTTCTCGTTTTCGGTTCAAATAAGTTCGGAAAAGTCCGAAAGTGAAACTTAGAAAGTAATAATTATAATTTAGTATTAGAAATCAGTCTGGAAAATTACAGGTGGTTACATAGTGTGTTTGCTGATTCCTTTTACTCAGCTGCTGATCCATTTTTGGGTGAGAATGACTTTGACCCTTTCATAGGTTTGGAAAGCTTTGATGTTGTGGATAGGGAAATACCACCATCTGTTGGAAAGGGTATGTGACAAATGATAATCTTCACACTAATATTTTAATAATAAATGTCTATTTATTATTACACAACTGTCAAACTGAACAATCATGTGTTTACTTATTTATTACGGGAAGCAAACCCGCACGTAGTAGCATACAATAACTCACCAAAACTATTTAAATTTATCAATAAAAGTGAATTTATCATTTTCTGACAATTTCAGACACTAACGTAACAAAAACGAGAGGTTATCTTGTTTTTCTGAAAAACCGACACCACACGCGTACCGATAACACATTAGTAAAGGTTGAACTTTAAAGTTCATTTTTAGGAGTCAACAAATTTATTTTACATCAGTATTGTAAAAACGACTCCAGAATTATATTTTATACGTTTACGTGAAATCGAGGTACCATAATTTTACCTCAGCCAAACAAGACACGGGGTATACACAATACATTATAAAACTTAAAACAAATAAATATGTATACTTCTTTTCAGTGGCATGTGAGGCCTATACCTTTTCTGACTTTCCTTCTTCCTTCTCTTTCGATTCACTCAACTCACAGAACCAATTCCATTTGACTTTTCGAATGAAGGAACCAAGATAAAAACAACCTACTCTTCTTCATCCATCACCATCCATAGGTGATGCTTTAATACTTTTGAGTTCTTCCATGGCTTTTGTCGGATTTAAAACCCGATCCAAAGTGGTCAAACCTATATGAAATCGAGGCCAAGAAAGAGAGGTTAGCCAAAATGGGTGAAACCTCATCCCTTGATGATCAAAAGGAAGTCAAGGAGTTTCCTTGAGATGTCCCTTAAGAATACCGATTCTAGGAGGGGCATGCCACACCAAAAATCTATCTCACCTCAATCATAGTTCTCAGTCGAGGGAATTAAAGGGAAGAAGAAGGGTGTGGCTTGCTTGGAATCGGGTGGACTCTCCTTGGTTGCTTCTGTAATCGATCCATCAACAAATCCCTTGTAAGGATAAATTTTACTCTTGTTGTTTTGTTCTTGAATCTCTCGAATGATATATTTCTTTGTGATTGTTGTGAATTTCTTTTTATCAAAAGTTATGTCGATTTGGATGTTGGTCTTGGTGTGGTTAAAGAACTTTCGAAACTAATAAAATCATGGGACACAAATTAGAAACTGATTTTTGGCTTAGAATCATGTGTTACTGTCGATAATTGGGTTGTTGTGCTCACTCCCATTCATCTTGTTAAAACCGAAACTGGAACCAAAATGTTGTGCTAGAAATAGAATGTTTAGGTAAATCAAGAGTAAATCGTTGTGGTTAGGATGTGTTGAGTCGATATGTTGAAGTCTAGATTGACCCTTGTTTGTCTTGCGACTGTACGTTTCTCGTTCACTTATAAGTACAACCAACAAAGTCCGAATGAGTTTTGGTTGTGTTAAGTGTTAAATTAGTCGAGTTGTGGTCTAAAAAGGTGTCCGCAAAGTGATTGTGTTTTTGCTTGAAAGGAAATGTCTACACTCGAATAGGAGTGTGGATCGAGTGGATTGAGATAAACAAAATCCTTGCCTTGTACTCGACTTTCTTGTTTATGTTTGTGCTTGTGTTTGGGTCGAGTTGTACTCGACTCAAGGATAAACTAGATGCTCAAGGTCTAGTCAAGCCGT
This sequence comes from Artemisia tridentata subsp. tridentata, assembly GCA_021014915.2. NCBI lineage: Eukaryota > Viridiplantae > Streptophyta > Magnoliopsida > Asterales > Asteraceae > Artemisia > Artemisia tridentata. Next base: position 433,874,503 of record CP139508.1, read on the forward strand.
GTAACCTTCGGAATTTATTCAAAAATTGTACCACTTTTAGTTGTTCTTGTGAGTCATTGGCCTAAACAACCTCGAACTTGTATTTCTATGCGGATAGTGTTGAGTTGAAACCGAGAGACTTTGTGATATAGTCACAATGTTCGTCTAAAAATTTGGTTAACACCCACTTTTACTCTTGTTTGAGTCGACCCTTTTTGGTCGTAGTCGCCCCTTTTGGGTGCTCGGATTTGTAGGTCTTACAACGGGTGCACGTTAAGACCAAATCCTCATAAATTCATGTCCTTGCCGAGCTCTTGTTTTGAACCAATTGTCAAAGACTGCTCAACCGAAAATGTACACTAACATATTTGCTATTTCAAAAACTTGTGTGTATACTGGAAATTCATTCACAGTAAGTGGGCTGCATCCCTTAATCTTGGATGTGGGCCGAAGATCCTAAAACCCACCAAGCCCATCCTTCACTGTTGAGCCTATATTAAAAACCAGGTGGGCCGAAGCCCACTCGTTATGTAAAACCACCAGGACGATGGCCTTCATATGTTGCGGCCCAACAAAATGTGCAAATTAAACCTGCCCTTTTTATGTAGCATGGGCCACAGCCCACCCGTCACACATGAAATTTTATTGTCGACTCAATAAAAATTCGCCGATCAAGTAGTCGTTAAAAATATATTTCAACTTCATGTTAAAATAACTCGATGAGCAATTATTTCACTACATGTCATAAACGTATAACAACTTGATATTATATGTATGTCGTACGGAGTAATTTAAAACCTGACATGAGTTTTAAAAAGAGAACATTTGATGTACAAATCGGTTTTGAACACATAACTTTTATGATAAACGATATATACATATATAAACAACTTGAAAACACTAAAATGGGGAAAAACATAAATTTTCACATTTAACGACATATATATATATATATATATATATATATATATATATATATATATATATATATATATATATATATATATATATACAAACAAATATTAAAGTTGGAAATGTGAACTAAAAATATTTTCATAGCATACAATTTGAAATGGTCGTATCAAAACTTATATAATTCAATTTAATGTGAAACGATGATTTTTCAAACACAAATTTCAAATTTGTTAAAACAATGATTCCTTGCAAACACAAATTTCAAAATTTTCAAACTTAAACACTCTTTACAAAGACCATATATATATATGAATGGATATATACACACATACACTCACTTAACGCCAACGTTCTCATATGTCGTTCACGTTTGACATACGGTAGTCATTATCCTTCGTGCGTAGTTTTCGATCTCTGTCAATTCGAAGGTTCAGCAGTCTTGATCTTTTGTACGCTTGTACACTCCAATGAGCCAATATCTACAAATGTTAAAAACATTGTTCCAACTTAAATGCTGCCACACCAGCAACACCATAGTTAGTATCATTCATACAGTAGAGTCCGGTTAGTGTTTTAGTCCTCAAAACACATAGAGTGAACGGGAGTGGTTGTACCCTTGTAAAGAACCAAACGGGAGTGGTTGTACCCTTGTAAAGAACTCGACATCTAGCTTAGTGTCGGTAATCATTTAGGCGACGTCAGGTTAGTTCTTCCTTAAACAAGAACCCGGTATTTAGCTTTGTACCGGAAAAAGGTGTAAGCAACGTGTATTAAGGTTTTCTCCCCCGAGAAAGGAGTTTGTTTCTTAGTGAAGAATAACTCTCGAGTTAGAGGCTCGAGGAGTGGAGTAGGGCAAGGATAAGAGTCCTTGTAGCCGAACCACTATAAACATCCGTGTTGTGTGGTTTGATCTTTCCTCTCTTTACTTATTTACTTACATTACTTGTTTGTGAGCTTGATTGTTTACTTAACTTTGAAATCACGATAAGTAACAAAGCGAATTAATTTTAAACGGTAAAACTATTCAACCCCCCCTTCTAGTTTTCGACAATTGGTATCAGAGTGGTGTTACTCAAGATTTTCAAAATATATTGTATTTTAAAAACTTGAAACGATCAATGGATTTTGAAAACTTTAAAGAAGGGCAATCTATGCAAAGACCACCACTATTTGAACCAAATTGTTTCATATATTGGAAAAATCGCTTTGAGACATATGTGAAGTCAAAGGACATAGATCTGTGGTATATTATTGTAGAGGGTGATTACAAACCCATAAGTAGTGACATTTCAGGTGGTCGGGATATAGGTAACTCTTTTATTCGTCATAGTGATGAACAAAAGAGGTTGATTGCCAAAAATAATAAAGCCAAAATGATGCTTTACAATGCCTTACCTAAAAAGGAATATGAAAGAGTTTTTATGTGTAAAACGGCTAAAGATATTTGGCAATCACTAATCATCACTCATCAAGGGAACTCACAAGTCAAAGATAACAAAATTGATCTTCTTGTTCAACAATATGAACAATTTGTTATCTCTGAAGATGAGACCATTGATAGTGCTTTTTCTAGGTTTAATACTATCATTACATCTCTTAAAGCACTTGATGAATCTTTTTCTAGTAAGAATTTTGTCAGGAAATTTCTAAGAGCACTCCACCCGAAGTGGAGAGCAAAGGTGACAGCTATTGAAGAATCTAAGGATCTTTCAAGTATGACACTGGATGAGCTCATAGGAAACCTCAAAGTTCACGAAATGGTGATGGAAAAAGACTCAGAAATAGTTAAAGGCAAGAAGGAGAAAATGAAGTCCATTGCCTTGAAAGCTAGAGTAGAGTCAAGTGATGAAGAGTCTTGTTCTAGTAGTGAAGATGAAGAATATGCCTTGGCCGTAAGAGATTTCAAGAAATTCTTTAGAAAACGAGGAAAGTTCGGTAGACCTCTTCATAAAGAGAAGAAATCCTTCTGGAAAGACCATGATGATAGGAAAGGAAAGGTAGATAGAAAGTGTTTTAGATGTGGAGATTCTAGTCACTTTATAGGAGAATGTCCAAAGCCTCCAAAGAACAAGTCTCAAAGAGCCTTTGTCAGTGGAGCTTGGAGTGATAGTGAAGGAGATGACGACGAGCCTAAGAACGACGAAGTTGCTCTAATGGCTCATGACACAGAAGAGGTACATTCTGACTCGTCATACTCTTTTATTAATGATGACACATTAGATATAGAATATAACAAACTATGTGAAATCACTCTAAAAATCATAAGTAAAAATAAGTTCTTAAAAACCAAAAAGGAATTTTTAGAAAACAAAATTCATCAGTTAAAAGAGAAGGCTATAAGGTTAGAAAGAGGTAGAGAAACATGTGTTTTATGTCAAAGACTAAAACTTGAAATAGATACATTAAAATCCACACAGGAGGTTCTTGTCAGACAAAACTCCAAATTCAAAAGGTTTGATAAACACTTAAGTAGTACTAATGATATAATGAAAATGCAAAGAATACCTCATGGTAGTTTCAAACCAGATTTTATGAAAAATAGAAACTTAAGTGATTTTCAGGAGCAAACAGTAAAAGAAAAAGAGATTGTTCCAACTACTTCTGATAACCACGGATCTGGCGGATCCAAAATTTTGGTTCCGCCGGTTGTATCCAAAGGATCCGCGGGAACAGAAGATGAACAGAAGGGTAGAAAATTAGATCATACAAATCTAGTTAATGTCACTAGAAAACCTAGCACTAGTACAACTATTAACAAACAAAAACCATCAGTCTCTTTAGAAAAAGATCAAAGTAAGTGTAGAATCAAAACAACTGTAGATGAAGGAACCATGCTTAGGAAACAATTTGTGGCAATTCCCTTTGATTATATGCTAGATGTTAGTGAACCATGGTAATGTTGTGTCTAACCCAAACGGACCCATGAGATATTGGGAACCAAATGTTTGAGCTTTTCTTGAACTAAGGTATGCTCAAAAGTCAAGTTAGAATCAGATAAGTAGATTAAAGATAGTAAGTGTTCAAGATACATGATGAGGAACAAAAGCCTTTTTCTCAACCTACCAAGTGTACGATGAAGGTATTATCACATTCGGTAGAAAGCTTGATTGTTAAATCATCGGAAAAGGTACAATTTCTCATGACTCCCTCACTATTGATGATGTTACTCATGTAGATATCTTAGGATTTAACTTGCTTAGGATTAGTCAATTATGCCGCAAAAAGTATAACGTCCTTTTTGTGAAAATGGAAGAAAAATACTTAAGGATGGCATAACCTTAGGAAAAGGTGTTTTGAATAACGTGTATGTTATCAAATTAGATAAAACACCCAAAGACAAACGTTGTCTCACTTCTTTGGACGATATCTCAAATCTATGGCATCAACGCTTAGGTCATGTCTTTATGAGATTAATTCTATCCTTATCATCTAAGGAACTCGTTAGAACCCTACGGGATGCTTTTGACCCTTCTCTATAAAGCCCTCAAACCCATTCCTAGAAATGCCTTAGGTTCTGTTCCCGGCTTTGCTAATTTTGAAAAACCAAACCATGTTTACTCAAGAATTATAAGCAAGCACCAAAAGATTGGTTAATTGACTTAAGACTTTCTTAGTAGACGATACTCTCTACACCAAGAAAAAGGGATCACATGTTATCATAGTCCAGATATATGTGAATGACATTATGTTCGGTTCAACTTGTCAAGAACTATGCACTGATTTCTAACAAATCATGCATGACAAGCTTGAAATGAATATGATGAGGGAACTAAACTTTTTCTCAGGTCTCCTAAAAATGGGATATTCCAATCTAAGTATATCAAGGATATGCTTAAGAAATTTGGTCTTGAAGATTCAAAACCCATGAAAAACACCAATGTCTTCCATACTCCAAACTCACCAAGGATAACGAAAGTAAATCCATAGATAGCACTAAATATAGAGGGATGATTGGTAGTTTACTCTACCTAACGACTAGTAGACCGGACATTATGTTTAGTGTTTGTCTATGTGCACGCTTTCAAGAAGATCCTAAAACATCCCATCTTAAAGCCATTAGACGGATAAAAGCACTACACATTTAGGATTATGGTATCCCAAAGGGACAGGTGTAGAAACCATAGTGTATACAAATTTAGACCATCCCGGTAATTATGTTGATAAGGGAAGTACAAGCAGTGTAAGACACTGTTACACTTCATGATTTACTAAGAAACAAACAGCCTTTGCAACTTCAAAGTGTGTCAACGAGAAGTATGGATGAAGCAGGCTCTCAACGACTATGGAATAGTACTCAAGACATTCCCACTCTTTGTGACAATAAAGGAGCTATCAATCTTAGCAAAAACCCAGTCAAACACATAGAATTACGTCATCACTTCCTTCGTAACAATGTTCAGAAGAGAAACACCTTAAAATTTCCTTAAAGGACAACATTGCCGATACCCTCACAAAGCCACTCAAGAGAAAATCTTTCAACTATCTTAGAATTAGTTTAGGATTAATGGAACCTAGTGAGTAGAATAAACGTTAGCTCAAACCTTAGATTAACCAAACTCGGCAAAAACCCAACCTGTGTTCTGATCCTGCGGATCCAAACGACAACAAGGGCGGAACCCTTGTTTGGGATCCGCCGGATCCGTGGGTTACTGAGATAGTTTTTAACTTATTAAAACAAACATCCTTTACTGTACACCATATTCCCTAAAACACACATCTCACTAAACACGACCCATAACTCACCAAACTCAAAAATTAGGTCATTCTCAACAACCAATTTGTACTTAATTCATCACTGTAAGTATCCTAATCCTATCTAATCTCTAATCTGAGTCTAGGATTCCTATTTATTGCACAAAATCAAAACTTGGGGTTTATTCATTTTTCTTGTAAAATCATGAGGCATGCTAAAACAGCATAACAAATCATTTTCTTTGTAATTAGGAATTAGATATCATAGTTTGGAATTGCATCTTGTAGTACATTGTCATTATTCATCAAAAACCCCATGAGAAATTTTTGCTAAAATCTTCTCACGACTAGGAAAAATTGTTTTTGGACATTGTTCATACAAATACAAAAACATTATGTTTTAAATATCACTTGCATAATGTCTCTTGAATGCTAAAGGGAATACATAACTAATATGTATTTTCGGGTACATTCAATCGTAGCTACATTGAAGTAGGAGCGTTTGGGTTATCTCTCGTTTTATCATAAAACTTGCATAAACATAATTTTCATGCATCAAATGGAGTCGAGATAACCGCACCTCCACATTGTCCCCATATAGGCACACACTAGACATATATATATACTTTTGATAATTTTAACTAAACTATATATATTTTTTGTGTCTAGGATAATTATGCCTCCCGCAACCAATTACGATCACAAACAAACCAAAAAATACCTGCCTCAACACCACAAAACCAAAGGTCTCACCGAAGCTCAAGTCAATGTCTTCAAAAACTTAGAAAAACGGTATGTTCACGAAGGTAGAACCGTAGACTCATCATTTTTAGAAGAAACCAATATCCGTGAACAATTAGCATCCATCCAACTTGATTGTCTCCTCGACATAGATGAACCTATCATTCCTAGGTTTATTCTTGAATTTTATGCCTCCGTAAAACTTAGATCTGACAACTTTGGAGCTTTAAGCATCCATTTCAAAGTAAACCAAAGTCAATTCAGCTTTCCTTTAAATCAATTCGGAGAAGTTTTAGGTATTCCAAATCAAGGAACTTGCTTTTATTCAGACAAGTGGCCTTTGTCCATTCTAGAATGAAACCTTGGTCGTTCACATCCATATGATACACCTCTCACTTCCAAAGAAATCATTCGAGACCATCTTTTCAATCCTAGAACCAACCTAACTAATAAAATCCGAGGTAAACAAATAAATCGAGATCCATTTGCCATGGAGCTTAATGAACTCAAACCCAAATTTAAGAAACTAGAGGAGATTCTTAGAGCCAATGTCATTAGCACTGTTGGTAATCGAGATCACATGAATGCAAGCTTATGCTACATGATCTACTGTGTATCTACCCACCAACAATTCAACTTAGCCTACTATATCGCCAAAAGAATAGCCGATATACCTGTCTTAGGATCAACTGCCATGCCATATGGGATGCTTCTTACCCGTCTATTTAGAGCTTCCATACCTATTCCTCGAAATGAGAGTGGTTTCCTTCCTCTTTACACCGAAATCCCACACACCTTTGTTCCTCTTAGCGATTTTAGAGTAGCCGTAGCAAGAGGAAAACGTGGTCATTCTCCATCCTCATCTTCATCATCATCGACTAGTGACGAAGACGGTTTACCAAACTCTAAGATTCCTCCACCCGAATACTTGAACCAACTTTCTTCCATTAACAATGAATCCGAGGAGCTTCGACAAACAAAGGGAATGATAAAGAATCTAGGTTGTTGGGAATTATCACACGGTTCAAGAGAAGACAAACTTAGGTCTGGTAATATGTCAGAGTTAGGTCTGTTTTTGTATTAGGTCTGGTAATACATGTTAAGTCTGGTAGTCTGTATTAAGTCTGGTTGACTTATTATGTTAAGTCTGGTCGTGATATAAGGAAAGTTTGTTAGAGATAAGTTAGGAAAAGATACAAAACGTGTAAGTATCTTTATAGAAGATTCGTGAATATCTTCTTAGTCAGTTAGTATTAGGGTTTCCTTGGTGTATAAAAGGATCCCTAAGATTGTTAGTTTATCAAGAGAGTTGTATGAGTTTCACAATTGTGATTAATATAAATATACGAAGTTAGTGTTAACTCTGTGTGTGTTCTTCATTGTTCTTGTTAAGTTTCCGCATTAACATTAACAATCGTTAAGGGTTTCTCACTTAGACTGGTTTGGATTTATCCCAACCATCTACTAAGTATTCAAGGCTACTTAGAGATTCACATACAAATCGTGGACCAACAAGTGGTATCAGAGCAAGGCGAGAGACTCTGAGTTCGAAGAACACTTAACCTCAAAAACCTATTCTCACTCAATTCACCCTACACAATGTCTGAGACCGAAAAGCCTATCAACACTGAAACGTTTTCAATCCATAACAGTGAGGATGAGAGTTCAAACCATGAAGATGAAGGAAAACCTGAATCCAGTAACTCCCAAACACAACAACAACCCATCCCTTCCACAACCATCATCTCAAACATAAAACTTCCATTACTGAAAAGAGAAGAATATGATATATGGGCCATGGAAATGGAACATTATCTGGAGTATATTGACAGTGATGTATGGAAGGTTATCCAAAGAGGAAACTCTAGGAAAAGAGTCACACAAGGGACTGATGGGCAGCTAAGAATAATGCCACCAGTGTCTGCTGAGGAGATTAGGGCTGTGGAGAAGGAAAAGAAGGCAAGAACTTTGCTTCTTATGGCTATTCCTAAGGAACATCTACAAAGGTTCCATGGCATGGTTGATGCTAAAGAGATGTGGGAGGCTATCAAGAAACGATTTGGAGGCAATGCAAACTCCAAGAAGATGCAAAAGGCTGTTCTTAAACAGCAATTTGAGACATTCAGTGTTTCAAAGACTGAAGGATTGGAGAAGGGCTATGACAGATTTCAACATCTGTTAACACAGCTGGAAGTTCATGGTGCAGCAGTTTCGAATGAGGATGCAAACCACAAGTTCCTTAGATCTTTACCATCAGAATGGGGTAATGTATCTGTGGCGATGAGGATAAAGGAGGAAGTAGATTCAATGACACCTGATGACCTATACAATAATCTTAGGATGTTTGAAAGGGACATCGGTAACAACACTCAGGCATCTACCAGTTCATCAAACGTTGCTTTTGTGTCACAGAACAAAAGCAGCAAGGTTAAACCTGGTAGTGTTAGGTCTGGTATCTATGAAACTCCTTCAAGTGAAAGATCTGCTTCAAACTTTACTGATGAGGTGATCCATTCTTTCTTTGCCAACCAAACGGAAGATGAAAGCTTTATTAGTGAAGATTTAGAACAGATTAATGATGCTGAAGTTGAGGAGATGGACATAAAATGGCACATTGCCATGGTTGCTTTAAGGGTCAAACGGTTTCAGAAGCAATATGGAAGGACCATCAACTTCAACAACAAATCACCAGTGGGATACACAAAGAGGACAGTTGAATGCTACAACTGTCACAAGCATGGACATTTTTCAAGAGACTGTCCAGAGAAGAAGCCTGCTGATGGGAAAAGAGATGAAGAAGGGAAGCTGGAAAAGAATCAGATGAGCTTACTGACACTGGAAGCTGGAGGAGTCAACTGGGGTGAGCATCCAAGAGTGAATGAGGAGTCTGATCATGCTCTCATGGCCATTGGTAATGAGGTATCATTATGCTCTAAATTATGCACTGATTCATATAATCATATTAAGGCTTTATGTGATGAGCAGTTAGGACAAATAGGTGACCTAGAAGTAAATCTTTTAGCACATAAAAATGCTGTAAAAACACTAGAGGCACAAAAGGTCACCCTTCAAAACCAACATACTGCTTTAAATGAAAAACTATACTTTCAAGCTAACAAAATATATGAACAAGATGAAAAGCTTAAAAGGTATAGACAAATGGGCCTTAGAATTCAAAAGGAGATGGATGAGTTGAGAAAACGGGTAGATCAGTGGAACAATTCAAATAATAACCTGTTCAAATGTTGGGATTCTCAAATAAAGTCCAATAAAAAAATTTGGCTTAGGTTATGAGGAAGATGAGAAAAAGGCAATCCTTAAGTCTAGAGAAGATGATTATGCGGGCAAACCATTGTATAATAGGTTTGTTAAGACTGGTGACTTTAAGGGAGTACCACCACCACTAAGTGATGACTATACTCCTCTTGAAAAAGAAGAGTTAGATGATTCACCTTTTGTGTATGGAAAGAAAGGTCCTCAAGTGCATGAGTCAACCACCTCAGAGGACAGAACTAGTAAGTATTCTTCTTGTCAATCTAATGACTCTGAAGGATCTATTGGTGATGCCTCTGATCACTCTAAGTCTGAGTCAAAAGGTGAAGTAAATGGGAGTCCTGAACCTAAGTTTGTTAAGAAGTGTGAACCTGTTGTAACTAAACCTGTAGTGACTAAACCAAAGCCTGAGACAGTCAAACCTAGTTGTGCCCAGCACATAAAAACTCCTAGGGAATCTGTTAAAATGAATGAGTCACCAAGAAGCAATAGTGTTCACAGAGAATCTAGGAGTAGTTACACTTATGCTCCTAAAAGATGTTTTGTTTGTGGAAGTCTAGGTCACTTGATTAGGGACTGTGATTTTCATGAAAAGAGAATGAAGAAAGAGGCTGAGCAAAAGAGAATGAATGCTAATATTGGTCATGGTTCAAATAAACCAGTTTGGAATAATGCTAACAGGATTAATCATGCCAACCAGTTTAATCCCAGACCAGCCCAACAGTTTTACTCTACCCGACCTAACTCTTATGTTAATACTGGTAGACAAAATTTTAGGTCTGGCTTTAGGAACTCTAATGTGAATAGGCAAAATGGTAATTTTATGATGCCTAATGTGAATACTGGTTATGTTAATTCTGTGAGACCCAGACAACCATTTCAAAAGCCACAAGTGAATGCAAACATTCAAAGAAATAATTTTTATAAATCATCTTCACCTGTGAGAAGACCAGTTGTAAAGCAAACAACAAAACCTTTAAAAACCAATGATGTAAAGGGGAATGGGGGTTCTGCTGTTAAGACCTCAGCATGTTTGTCTTGGGATTCAAACAAATATAAATCCCAATACAACAGTGGATCAGGTTCAAATAAGAAATTTAAGTATGTTGATCCACAAGGCGGACCCAAGCCTACTCAGGCCTGGGTTCCTAAGAGAAACTAATTTCTCTTCTTTTTGTGCAGGATCATCCACTTTGCTATATGGGAGATAGAGGAATCTTTGACAGTGGATGCTCTGGGCACATGTCTGGTAACAAGAACTATCTGAATGATTTTCAAGAATTCAAAGGAGGTTCTGTTACTTTTGGAGGAAGCAAGGGACAGATAACTGGTAAAGGAAGAATAATAGTGGGCAACATAGAATTTGACAATGTATCTTTTGTGAAAGAACTTGGGCAGTTCAACCTTTTCTCAGTATCACAAATTTGTGATACTCAGCATAAGGTGATTTTTACTGAAACTGATTGTCTTGTGTTGACTCCGGACTTTAAGATGCCTGAAGAACATCAGATTCTTCTTAAATTTCCCAGACAACACAACATGTACAGTTTTGATATGAAAGCATCTAATCCTGCAAAAGGTGCTACCTGTTTGATTGCAAAAGCTACTTTGGATGAATCTAAGTTGTGGCACAGAAGGTTAGGCCATGTGAATTTCAAAAATATGAATAAACTTGTGAAGAATAACCTTGTGAGAGGTTTGCCTTCAAAATTGTTTAAAAATGATCATTCATGTGTGGCTTGTAACAAGGGAAAACAACATAGGGCATCCTGTTAGGCTAAACTAGAAAGATTAATCACTGAGCCCTTACATACCTTACATATGGATCTTTTTGGCCCTACATCTGTCCATAGTATAAATTATGCATGCTATTGCCTTGTCATTACAGATGATTGTACTAGATATTGTTGGGTGTTCTTTATGTCTAGGAAGGATGAAGCTACACCTTTGATTCAAACTTTCATTAGGCAGATTGAAAACCTTCTTGATAAAAGAGTTAAAATCATTAGGAGTGACAATGGCACTGAGTTTAAAAATAAGTGCATGCTAGACTTCTGTGGTAATAAAGGAATTAAGCAATAGTTCAGTAATGCAAGAACTCCTCAGCAAAATGGAGTTGCTGAGAGAATGAACATGACACTTATTGAGGCAGCTAGGACTATGCTAGCAGATTCACTTTTACCCACAACATTCTGGGCTGAAGCAGTCAGCAATGCCTGTTACATCTTTAATAGGGTTAGAGTGACCAAGCCTCAAAACAAAACCCCTTATGAGCTTATGTTTGGCTATAAACCAGTTATTAGCCATATAAGGCCTTTTGGGTTTCATGTAACCATTCTTGATACTTTAAGTGTTCTTGGAAAGTTTGAAGGAAAGTCTGATGAAGGGTTTCTAGTTGGGTATGCATTAAACAGTAAGGCTTTTAGGGTTTACAACTTAGTGTCCAAGAAAGTAGAAGAAAATCTGCATGTAAACTTTCTTGAAGAAAAACCCAATGTAAAGGGAATTGGTCATAGATGGATGTTTGATATTGATTATTTAACTGATTCTATGAATTATATTCCTGTCTCCAAGGAGAATCAAGTTAACCCTAATGCAGGTACCAAAGAAGTTACTAACAATGCAGGTACCAAAGATCCTTCTAATACAGGGAACACTGATGATATGGCAGAGCTTATTGTGATTCCTTCTACAGAGATCAAGTCTGCTGCAGCTGAAGCAGAACTCAAGAATTCTTCTTCTCAAGAAAAGGATTATGAATTCAAGTCTCAAGATACTGGCAAAGAAGCAACCCCTAACATTACCAGTACTTCTAATTTTAATTCTGGTAGTGATGCTCAACCAGACCTTTCTTCAAGTGCTGTTTGTATTGATTCAGAGATGCCAGAACTTGAAGTGTTCTCAAATCCAAACGAAGGTATCTTTGAAGGAGCTTCCTATGATGAAGGAGGTGTCATAACTGAATTCAACAACTTACCCACAGAAGTGGAGGTAAGTCCAACTCCCACTCTCCGGATCCACACCATTCATCCCAAGAGCCAAATAATTGGTGATCCAAAGTCTGCTGTTCAAACCAGAAGTAGAGTGCAACATCATTCTGACTCACTTGTACTCATCAGCCTGATCAAACAACAATAAAGGGTCAATCATAAGGACCAGCAACATTGTTTATTTGCTTGCTTCCTTTCTCAAAGTGAACCCACTACTGTTTCTGAAGCTTTGGGGGAGGAAAGTTGGGTAGAAGCTATGCAAGAAGAGTTGTTGCAGTTCAAGCTACAGAAAGTATGGGTTCGTGTAGACCTACCTTATGGAGCTAAAATCATTGGTACAAAGTGGGTCTTCAAGAATAAAAGGGATGAAAGAGGGGTAGTTGTAAGGAACAAAGCAAGACTGGTAGCATAAGGATACAAACAGGAGGAGGGCATACATTATGATAAGGTTTTTGCTCCTGTAGCAAGAATTGAGGCTATCAGGTTATTTTTGGCCTATGCATCATACATGGGATTCAAGGTATATCAGATGGATGTCAAAAGTGCCTTTCTATATGGCACTATTGAAGAAGATGTGTATGTACATCAGCCTCCTGGTTTTGAGGATCCTGCTAACCCCAATCAAGTGTACAAGGTTATTAAAGCTTTGTATGGTCTTCATCAAGCTCCTAGAGCTTGGTATGCAACTCTTTCAAAGTTTCTAGAAGAACATGGGTACATCAGGGGTGTAATTGACAAGACTTTATTCATTAAGAGAGACCAAAAGGATATCATTCTTGTCCAAATTTATGTGGATGATATCATTTTTGGATCAACAAGAAAGTCTTGGTGTGATGAATTTGAAGGTTTAATGAAAGGCAGGTTTGAGATGAGCTCAATGGGAGAACTTACATTTTTCTTGGGACTGCAAGTAAAACAAAAGGATGATGGACTTTTTATTTCTCAAGACAAGTATGTTGCAGAAATTTTGAGGAAGTTTGAGTTCTCAAATGTGAAGACTGCATTCACTCCCATGGAAAACAAGGTGCCTTTAACAAAGGATGAAGATGCTGCTGATGTGGATGTGCATCTTTACAGATCCATGATAGGTTCCCTCATGTATCTTACTGCTTCTAGACCTGACATTATGTATGCAGTTTGTGTTTGTTCACGTTTTCAGGTATAACCAAAGACTTCACACTTTCAAGCTGTGAAGAGAATCTTTAGGTATCTAAAGGGTAAACCTAATTTGGGCCTTTGGTATCCTAAGGAATCATCATTTGACCTGACAGCTTATTCAGACAGTGACTATGCTGGTGCAAGCCTTGATAGGAAGTCCACAACAGGAGGTTGTCAATTCCTTGGAAGAAGATTAATATCTTGGCAATGCAAGAAGCAGACAATTGTGGCTAATTCAACCATTGAAGCTGAGTATGTTGCAGCTGCAAACTGCTGTGGACAAGTCTTGTGGATTCAGAATCAGATGCTGGACTATGGTTTGAATTTTATGAATACTGTTATCCACATAGATAATGAGAGTACTATCTGTATTGTTAAGAACCCAGTATATCACTCTAAAACTAAGCATATAGAAATCAGGCATCACTTTATTAGAGATTGCTTTGAAAAGAAGTTGATTAGAGTGGAGAAAATACATACAGATTTTAATGTTGCTGACCTGTTAACTAAAGCATTTGATGGCCCTAGGTTCAATTATCTGGTAGTTAACATTGGTATGATGAACCCCTAGTTTGACTTAAGGGGAGGTCAAACTGTAAAGTATGTAAAGTATGAGTACTTACCAGCATTTAGGTTATCTTTAAGTCTTGTAGTTTTGTTTTTAGTTCTGTTAGTGTTAAAAAAAATAATAATAAAAAAAAATGTGTGTCTTCTATTTCTTTTATAGACAATGCTGGATTAAGTATGCTTTCAAGTTGTTAAGTGAGATTATTGGAACTTCTCACTTGGTGGAGGTGCATAGCACTAACACAACAAAAGGTAATCAGTCCACCTTGTCTTATCAACACAAGGACTGGCTAATCCTGAGCAAACGACTACAGGTAAAGATAGCTCAAATCCGTTTATGGCTGACAATTTGCCAAAAATTGTATGGTATTCAACTCACCATATCTAAGATAAGTGAAGAGTTGGCTAGCCCACAAGGTTATGGCTTGTGGTAAAGGCTATGGAAAACCATAAATGGTAATCAATTCACCATGATGAGGTGCTTTTCCATCAAAGAATTGGCTAGTCCAGAAGCAAACGGCTTTTGGTAAAGACTTAACAAATCCGTTGATAAGCTGATGATTTGCTAAAAATCATATGGTTATTAATGTACCATGGTCTGACACACCAATACGTTAGCTACTCCAGTGGTAATGGCTATTGGTAAAGAGACTTCAAATCCATTAAATTTTCAATGATTCACCTCTCACAGATGGTAACACATCTGGAAGTGATGAGAATAGTCTGAAACTTAAATGAATTTGATGTACATATAGTCAATGTTGCTGCAAAGACCATATCAGAAGAGCTTATCAAGATTCAAGCTACTAGAAAGGTTCAAGACCTAAAGATAATTCAAAGTGTTCAAGATTCAATCCTCAGAAAGCTAAATCAAAAGAACTTGAAGTTCATGGAGCATGAAGATCAAGTTAGGGGAGGATTGTTGGGAATTATCACACGGTTCAAGAGAAGACAAACTTAGGTCTGGTAATATGTCAGAGTTAGGTATGTTTTTGTATTAGGTCTGGTAATACATGTTAAGTCTGGTAGTCTGTATTAAGTCTGGTTGACTTATTATGTTAAGTCTGGTCGTGATATAAGGAAAGTTTGTTAGAGATAAGTTAGGAAAAGATACAAAACGTGTAAGTATCTTTATAGAAGATTCGTGAATATCTTCTTAGTCGGTTAGTATTAGGGTTTCCTTGGTGTATAAAAGGATCCCTAAGATTGTTAGTTTATCAAGAGAGTTGTACGAGTTTCACAATTGTGATTAATATAAATATACGAAGTTAGTGTTAACTCTGTGTGTGTTCTTCATTGTTCTTGTTAAGTTTCCGCATTAACATTAACAATCGTTAAGGGTTTCTCACTTAGACTAGTTTGGATTTATCCCAACCATCTACTAAGTATTCAAGGCTACTTAGAGATTCACATACAAACCGTGGACCAACATAGGTCGATGGATCATGAAACTTCAGAAGGGTCAGAAGAAAATAATCAAGATGTTGAACAACAACAAGTGACATCCAAGGAATGTTTGGTTTTAGATTTTTTTTTAGATATTGAACTTGTGTAGTTCTTAAGATATTATGTTTGCACTTATCTCCTACTTGAACTAACTTGTAGTTGCAGGTCGATAACACATATTGTTATCAATTTTCTGAGATTAAGACCTCATTTGGCTTAACTCCTTTTTATGGTAAGATGTTATAATCGGATTAATCTATGTGTATACGTGTGTTAAAATCTATATGTTTAGCATATTTGTGTCACATATTAGTTACTACATAGGTTTTAGAAGATTTTTCGGGTTTTGACCAAGAAACGCGAAATTTGACTTTCATTCTGTTAAGAAACTGAAAATCCATTTGGCGGATCTGGCGGATCCCAGAATTTGGATCCGCCTAGTGTATCACTCGGTTCCGCCGGTCCAGAACCCACGGATTACACGGCTCCCAAACTTTGGCTCCGCCTTTGTTGTCGATTGGATCCGTGGGTACCAACAGCAATATTTTCAAAACTTTCCCGATTAATCAACTCTTAGATTCTTCATTTTAGAGCATTATACTGATCATTAGGATGATTTGGAACCATTAGAACAATTAGAAAACAATAGAATCAACTTTCCCTCCAAAATTTGAATATTCAAATTTTTGCCTAGGTTAGCCTTTTCTAACACATCAGGATTCCTTAGCTAGGTTCCTTGGAATCCGTGAATCAATCACATTTCATTCTTTTGAGTCATCCTCTGCATTTCTTCATATCAACTCCATTTCTATGGATTGACCTTCACAAATAGGACAAACCACTTTATCTTGTTCCAAGTTCTTTAGAAACCAACACCTCTTTAAACATCAATCCAAACACCAATTTCCATGCACTTTAGAGTAGTATAAATTAGAAGCCTTAGGATGTTTTCAACTCACATTCTCATAATCATACCTGCACAACTTCACAATATACAAAACCAACAACTCACACATGTCCAGACCACACAGAAGGACTGCCAGAATTAGTGTGAGACCATACTGGATTGTAAATCCAATCTCTAATGTGAACTTTCCTACCTTATCCACTGCTACTTCAACACCCATCATCACTCCTGTGATTAACATATCATCACCCGTTTCAACTCAACCATCAAAATCTGTCACACCCCCAGAATCGGGTCCAGTGGAAGCATACATGTCGCTGGGTGTAACTCAATTGGTATCACAACACAAGTACAAAGAACGGTTTTTACCTCAAACATTTAGAATAAAATTGATTAATCAAAAGTGTTGAATTTACATTGTTAAAAGTAGTGCGGAAATAGGCCCTTAAATAAATTAAACGGTCCCAATTGTTTATCAGAGTCTTCTATGACCATGCCATGCCCTGCCAAAAGCCTCCAGTAGCGCACTATTGCTTAATACCTGAAAATACATGCTAAAGTGTCAACACGAGGTTGGTGAGTTCATAGAGTTTAGTGAAAAATGTGAAGCATTTGGATAATGATTTCCCAGCAAAGGCATTGTAAATCCACCCAGTTCCAATCCCCGCCCATACAAGACTTGCAACCTGTGTGTTTACAACCCACTGCTAAATATGATCTGGTTTATATGAACGAAAGTAATATATGGACCAAGATTTAAAGTTAAGTGTGACAATGTCGCAATGAAAAATATATAAGCGTGATAATATCACCATGACAATGTCTTCATAAGATAATTTCTGACAATTTCGCCATAATAACAATTCTGACAATGTTGCCATAATAATAATTCTGACAATGTTGCCATGACAATGTCGCCATATAAATAAATCTGACAATGTCGCCATATAATCAATTCTGACAATGTCGCCATATAAACAATTAATAATGTTTAAAAGACAAGTCACATTACAAGTAAAACAAGCATGGTGTTTAATTGTAAAACGAACAGTGAGTTTAAATGTAAAACGAGCATAAAGTTTAAATATAAACGAGCATGTATTCTCCCCCAAAACAGTTACAAAACAAGTAAAAGTAGGGGCCATGAACTCACGGTAATCCTTAAACGATTAAAGTGCTTGTGAAGGTAAATGAAAATAATTGAGCATGTATTCTCCCCCAAAACGTAATCCAAAACGTATAAAGGTAGGGGCTATGAAAACTCATGGTAATCCGTAAAAGTTTTAGATTACTTGTGAAGGTAAATGAAAATAGTTGAGCATGTATCTCCCCCAAAACAGTTATAAAACGTATAAAAGGAGGGGCTATGAAAACTCACCTAAAACAAGTGCACAACCAAGTGATATAATGAGAAAAACAATCGCGAGAATCCTACAAGCAACCTATATATATACGCGTGTCTTAGCTTCTAAAAATAATGATACATATCTCTCAATATGCCATGTAAGTTGTAACCTCAATTATGCTTGGTACATAATGTTTAAATAACTTTCAATGTTGAATTTGGCTTTTAAAATAATTACAAATATGAAATATATTTCTTACCCAATTTCAAGTTTTAAATCATATTTTGACTTTAAGTCCAAAATGAGTCATAAGGGTCAAAAATAAGTCCAAGGGTTCAATCTTTAGTCAAAAGGTTCAAATTATGTCTAAGGGTCCAAAATATATTGGTGGTTCAAAATAAAAGCTCAAGGTCCAATTATACAAGTTATCAATCTTTTGCATCTTTTAGTTCCAAAGCTGATGGAAATTTCATACACTTAGCCACTTTCAAAAATTCGTATCTCCCAAACCGTAAGTCTAAAAATTATGTTCTTTACATCCCTAGCTTCCTCTATGTCCCTACTTTACTGGAAAAATAAGCTTACTCAAGAATATCTAGGTATACACACTCTTTACAATTTTTCTTTGCAAGTTAGTTTTGAGGGTCAAACTGTCTCAGTTTTGTGTCTCACCAAAATGGCCATATCTTGAAATCTACAAGTCCTATCAAGGTAAACTCAGTTGGAGATGATAGATCTACTTGTCTAATATAGTCCACATATTTAGTTTTCAAAAATTTATGGATTAAAACTCAACTTATGCCCTAAATCCAAACAGTGTACAGTTCTGACCTAATTTCACCATAAAATTCATATCTCAATTATCAGATATCGTTACGGGAATCACCACTTATGGAAATGACCACAAGACATAGATCTATAACTTAATATTTTTCCCTTAGGCCCAAAGTCTACTGATTGTTCCAGTTAATTCAATCTTTACCACGGATCAGATATCTGTTTTGCAATACAAGTCATTTTAGGGGTTTCTTGTAATTTAAAGTGTGTACCAAGTATAATCAAGCATAAACAACCTATGTAGCATATAAATCACATGAAATGATATAAATATCAGTAGTAAAATGAATGAAAATAATGAGGGTTGGTTCCTTACAAGTGATGATGAACAAGAAAATCAATAGAAACAAGAACAAACTAGCACTAATGGATCTTTATCTTAGCACTAACTTTAAAAGGATTAACACAAAAGTGAGGTGTGTTTTGACCTTGAAAACCCACGACCCACAAGAGGATAAAGAGCAGATTTTGATGGTATTGCATGAGAAATGAGGTGTAAAAGTGGCCTTGGGAAGTATTTCTACCAAGGAGAAGTTATCTCAACACTTGTCCTCACTTTTAGACAAGTGTTGGGGTATGTGGCTTATGTGGGGCGGCAACAACAAGTGGGAGGAAGAGAAATGCAGATTTTTATAATTAGATATTGTATAGAGTGTTGTAATTATTACATCATGACAATCATATTAATAAACCAAAACATCAAAGTACATATAGCGGAAGCAAATAGGATACATATAACACATAAATAATTAAACCGAATATTAAAGTGAACGTACCTTAAGATTCTAGCAAGAACAAGAATCTATCTTTAATTATTCTTCAATTGGATCAAGAACCCTAATTAGGGTTTATGAATGGATTAAAGAATAACCCCTTACCTTTTTGTTATTCAATCCAAGATATAATCAATAGTGTGATTATATCACGTTCTTGTACACACGCACTAAACCGAACTAATAATATGCAAGTTATTAATCACAAATTGAAAACCAAAACAATTTTTGTTTTACAAAATTCGGTCAACCCTTTAGGAGGGGAGATCCGATCGATCTAAACAAAAAGGAGAGAAAGAAAACTTTAGGTTTAGCTTTGTGTACAAGAGAGTCAACCAAAAACTAGAACCTTGGGTTTGTATATATAGTGTAGTAGCTTAGAGCCCAAGTTAGAGTTGGATTAGGAATCCAACCCTACAAACCGATCGGCCCTTAATTAATTAGGGGATCCGGAATCTTCTTGGCTACTAATTTACACTATAGTCCTTTCCTTATTTTATTTAACGACCGTTAGTCACTTCCGTTAAATACTAACGTCCGTTATTTAATTTGTGATAATTAATAATCAAATATAACATTTTATATCTAATTATTAATATTTAGTTCTCATACGTAATGTGTGCAATCCCGTGATCTCGAGTTCGATCCTAACACACGACTACTATTTTATGTCTATAAACTAACAGCTCCCACTTAGACATAAATCATAATAGTTGTGATCACATCGGTTAGCGTCTTGCAACACGCCGATGCCTCTAGTACAACTCGAGTAGGTCTCCTGGAAAAACCTTTAATGATTCATCATTATTATTATCCTTTTGTTTCTAATACTACATTGAATAAAGATATGGATATTATCTTAATTCAAAATTTTGTTTCTCGTTGTTTATGATTGAGCAAGATTACCAAATCTTCTAAACATATTCAGGGGAGATCTTGGGCGTGGCCACGCAAACATCTTGTCAACCCTATGAGGGGCCCAACAGTATTAAACTCCAAAAAATAAATTTGGAGGAACAAATTCTATCTTGACTACAAGCATAACTCATGAACTTTGCAACAATTCCGAAAACAATCCTTATGACTACCAGTTACGTATAGCGTTAAATTGTTCCACAGAATGCACTACATTCACAACAGTTATCTGGTATCTCAAGTCTGAGGATAACTATTCATGATTTTACTTAGATATATCCATAAATAATATCATGTAGTTGGGATAAGTCCTATATTCAATTCATTGAATATCATGTGAATTTGGTATGACAACGCATCAATATACTTTCAAGTATATTTTACCAAAACTCAGATTTGTCTTAACATAATGATATTCCCATATCATTAACTGACAACGGACATTTAGAATAACTAAGTTATTCACGGATTAAAACATGCAAAAATAGGACAACAATATTAAATAATGAATATAAACATAACCAATACTTTATTTCATTAATAAATAATAAATGTTTTACAATCCTTTATTCAAATACCAAATAGATCAATGCATGAAAATTCTAGTTGATGAATTATGTCTCAAGCTATAACAATTATACTTGTTGACAAGACATAAATCAACCAACTTTGATCTATCAAAATTTTGAGAATACTTATTTCAAGAATTCATCTGGTGAAGTTCTTGTATGTGTGCCTTCAAATAATTTGATATTGCCACATAATACTTCATAAAGTGTGACATCCTCAATCACCAATTTATGATTCTCAAACTTTCAAACAATTTTAAAGTTTCAAGTATTCTTATTCTTTTAATGTATAATGCAACTATGCTTTCAGTAAAGCATAACTAGTACACATGGCCATTAATCAAGGATGAAATCCTACCATGACTAGTATTGAGTGTCATCTCAATTTCATTAGCATCATTGTATGCAAACAACAATATGCTCTTTAAAATTCCGTAAACTTTAATATCTACCTTGTAATGTTTGATGCCTATCAAACTTTCAAGTTTGTTGGCTATGACAATTTGCACAACAATTGACAAATTGTTCATCTATAGAATTTGGAAGCTGTTCCAGGCTGAGGATGTAATTCTATATTCAAACATATCTTATTAGAATGATCACTACATTAGTTATCTAATAACTTTCAATTAGATATCTACATTGTCATAACATCTTATAACAATTCATTTATGTAACATGATGTTCATAAAAAAACCTTCGAGTCATACTTAGATTTTATTCATATTCTATCTTGTTTAAAAGAAATGTATCCATTTAGACATTCTAAATGATATATCATGTTTTATTAGATTTATTTACCACATATGTTTATAATAATAAACACACATTCCAAGGTTATATGTTTTATTTCCTAAATCTTTCAAGTTTCATTCCAAGTTAAGACTTAACATTTAACTTATATGGAATGTTACTTCTTATATGTTATCCAACATATATGATTTAAGAAAGTAACCATAATACTCCCACTAGCTTTCAGTACTACTTAGAAATTATCTTATTTTAATTATTAATTCAAAATTTGAATTTAATATTTAAACATAAGCATTATCTCCTAGATGCATGCATTAATTCATTCATGAATTACTGCACTATGTACACTTCAAAGATTATTATGAATTCAAAAATCCTTTTGATTACTTATCGTCCTCGCTCAAGTAATCACTCAAGAAAGAGTTTTGATATTACATTGTTAAATTTCATATTCATGAAAATAAATATGACAATTACCATCTTTGTATATTCAATGCGCTTAGAAAAGAATATTCAATCATAGTTAATTGCTTAAGTATGATTAATAATCTTGTCATGCATTATGATATGTACAATATTGTCCATATGATTTCTACACAAAGATTCAAACCACTAGGGTTACCTTATCTTTGAAGAAACTCATCTTCATTCTCTAGTCTAACTATTCAGAATTAAGATAAACCAATTTTCCAAAATTGAATATCTTTATGGACAACATCTTTAACATTCATAGTATGAGTAATTACCCAATTCAATATTTGGTAATGCATCATAATATAATCCTCAGCATATTGATCAAATATCTGAGATATCCTTGCGAATCTATGAATGAGAATTCCATCATTTTGAGTTTTAACATTTACATGTCTAGCCTCATCATGATATTTACTAGTGTGTTTTAGAAGATTATGTATCTTGTAATTTTATCCTTCAAGATAAAACCTCCCACTTGCTTTTAGTAATTTATAGACTATCTATAAATGCTTAGCAAATAAAGCAACAACACAATGTTCTTCTTTTGGGACATTACAAATACATATTTACAGTTCCTGACATTTAGTTAATAACCTACTCATAAGTAGTTAAACAAATTCAGAACTTCATTTTAAGACTTAATGTGATTCATCACATTCCATAACAAAATGGTGTCTTATTGATCTTCTAGATTGGAGTCTTATTGAGTATATACAATCCATACTCAATTTTCTAACCTTGATAACTTTTGGAAGAATAGAAGATACAGTTATCTTTAATCAAAAACTATAACAAGAGTTTGATTTTCCTAACTGAACATACCATAAACATTATGTATTTTATTAGGATTAATATTGTAAGACAATCTTACAATATGTAAGATAACTATATTTCGTTTGGCTTATCTATTCACCAACTAAGTCAGCTTAATGGTATAATAGAATTTTCAAGCCAATTTTCATGCTTTATAACATAAGTACTTTTTGACCAAGTCACTTCATGTCCATGTCATAACAAGAATACATAAACTGTTATAATCCCAATATACGTTATATATCATCAACTCAATGACTTCTTGTATATGTCTTAATTAAAAAACATAACAAGTTAACGTCTTACTTTATTATAAGTCTTGTAACAATTAAAAGACTTCATGTTTATATCTTTACAATGAATCATAAACATGTTTAACTAAAGTAATTATGAACACCATCTCTTGGTTTCATTAGTAATTTCAAGTTAATCAATTTCTTCATTTGTTTATGTCATTCCAAGAATACACAAATATTCAATTTGAAGTAGTATTAGATTACTTCATTTATTTATGTCATTTCAATAATACATAAATATTTAGTTTGAAGTAGTCTTATTATCATATTGACACTTGTTCTAATAAGTATCTAATTTAGAAACTGCAAATTAACATAATTTCATTACATCAGTTGATCTGCTAGTAATGAAAGTATGAAATTTACCTTTCCATTGTAATCTAGTCCAAGCTCTCACATGACGTAGATTACAACTTCAAGTGTTCTATTAATTAGATGTGAATAAGTCACATTAGAACATTAGTCTCTTACCTTTCAGTCAAGAGAATCCTTGAAATCATATTCCTATGTGTTGTTCCTTGCACACAATAAAGACTTCTCTCACTTGTGCATGGAACAACATCATGTATCAGATAAACAACACGTCACTCATTTGTTTATGTGATCAATATGATTGTGTCATAGATATAATCATAATAAGTAGATATAGAACCACATTGTCTAGTAAGGAAACATACATGACTATCCTTAAAAACACAAGTGTCTACTATTGGAAAGTAATTATCTCAAGACATTCTAGAGATAATCTGGGTTTTTACCAAGATAACAAAGCTTGTAGCTCCCACTGAATTACAGATCATTACATTAATTCATTATTCAGTAATTACAACATAATGCTCCCACTGGATTTGACAACATTATAAGTGTTTCATAACCAGTAAAAGCAAATAGTGTGTTATTTACTTTCCTACACCTTTGAGAAAACCCATACGTAACAATTACTTAGGTACTAAAAGAATGTATTCTACTTTGTAAATAAATGGACTATCCATCATTGCAATTAACTTGAAAAAATTGGGCATGCAATTTCTTCCTTAATAGGTCTACCATCCCCACAATGGTATGTAGCACCTTTAAATGGTCAAAACAAAATAACTAGATAAAATATACTAGTTTGTCTTTTACCATCTTGCGGTAATATGTCTAGTTTCTAAGTGAATAACTCAGAAAATGTGCAATTTTCTTAACTATTAAAGTTTGCTATGAGTTATTTCTTAGAATTTAGACAATTCTAATTTTCCTATCATATCTTTTCTCATTCATGAAAAGGAATAGGATTAAGTCTCACACTTCTCTCATGGAAAGGAGACTAGGTTATCCTTTTAGAAAAATTGACTCTAGCAAAAAAAAACCCTTATGGGTGTAGATCAATTTACTAATAAAAGAATATCCCACGTTTACGGTTTAATGTTGCATTTACACATCTAAAAGAATTTACAAAATTCATTTTTAGTATTTTCGATAATACAATATTTCAAGAAAATAAAATACCCAAAGAAATATTCATATAACCATAGTACTTTCTTGAAAACTAGGATCCAAATTATCATAGTTTCATTACATCAGTTGATCTGCTAGTAATGAAAGTACATAATAAGGTAATCTGTCGTACAATAATTGGCAAACAATTTTCCAATTCCTAGATCAATGGGATTTATATTGGCAAACAATTTCCAACATAAGCATGTTTTATCCCCATCTTATGCCTTGAGTTCAAGCTCTCACTTAACTCAATTTAAGTCGTCTAATTAAAAAACTGCAAATCACCATAATCCCATCACATAAGTTGATCTGCTAGTAATGAGATTATGCAATTTACCTTTCCATTGAAATTTAGTCCAAGCTCTCACATGACTAATTAACAACTTCAAGTGTTCTTTAACTAGATGGCATAGACTTAATTTTAAAGGGTGATAAATTTTGATGTAACAATCAAAATATGTACGAAGAAGCATGCATACATCTTCGTATCATAAAGTTTTTCAAAACCTTTTCGCCAATTTTAAGCTAAGATTACAATCAACAAAGTTTTAATTGAGGTATTGGGTTCACCAATCAAAAAATTACCTACAATTATCGCCCACTATATCCTACTACTGCATGAGTCAAAAGACCCAAGTTATTCGGATAATTACCACAAAAGTGGCGCGTGGAATTGAGGTCAATTCACCCTTAAGTTGATTTTGTACATAAACTAGTCTTACTTGGTAGCTCCAATTTGACGCACAAAGGAGCGGAGAGACAAACGTCCGCCCGAAGGCTAATTAAAAACGCGTCTCTTTCGGATGACAATTTAATGTCAAGCCTCCTTATACCCCTCTTATAGTTTGTCAAAACTGGGTGAGCCGTTCAAACTATTGGTACAAAACTCAACAATCAATCAAAAGTTTATGACTTTAGTCTTAAAATTATGTAATAAAGTATAATCTTGCTAGTCTCGCCTGGGAGCAAATTACCGTGCGAAGCGAACCACTATCGGGACATAAGACTTTGCAATATTCATAATTTATTACCTATGTTTCACCATTATTTAGTCCGTTTCACTTTTATTTAAAAATACCCTTTTTGCTTAAACATGTCTTAACAATTAAACAAAAAAACAAGTAATTTTAACATAAAAAACAACTAAATAATCACACATAACTTAACAATTAATTATGAAAAACATGTAGCCACATGCAAATTAATTCAATAGCCTATTAATAATCAATCTAGGTTTTATTATGTGTATATTTAATTAAGACTCCCATTGGTTTTCGAGCTCATTGTACCCAATGGACCACATACACCAAACAATTTGGTAGCGTAAGTCCTAATAAAAAAATACACTCACAAGGATACAAAGGCAAGTTTTATATCTTTGGTTTGGGAACTTATTATGGTCGTACCCCCAGTTAGGTAGTACTCAGTCTTGGTTCTTGATGGTTAATTTTTATTATTTGTTTATTATTTAACAAAGAAAATGGAAAATATTTTTGATGTTTTTTATTTTTTATATGATAATATATATAGAAAAGAAAAGAAAAATATTTTTGTTTTTTATATGGTTTTATGGGAAATAGGAATACGATATTTTTGGTGCTTGATCCGTTAAATGAGTTAACTTCACAAGCGTTTTGCTTTATATATGATAAATATACAAGAGAGAAAAGATATACACAGATTGGGGTTCAAAGACACGATACTGCAAAACGTTTGAAACACGCAGCACACCTCCCCGGCAGCGGCGCCAAAATTTGATTGGTCCTAAAACAGTCAACTTAAATCAACCACGGATGTGGTCAACAAAAGTCAAACAATCAAGAGCACAATGCAATTATCCAAGGAGTATAGTTTTATCCCCGGGTCGTTTAAGTCCCAGCGAGATGTGAAATTGTGCTTTAAAAACGGATCGTGATCAAGTGTTATTGAACAGAAAAGGGATTATGGTTTTGATTATACTAAGGAGATAAGAAAATAGCTTTAAACAAGCTATATAAACAAGAACGTGAAAACAAGTTAACTAGAAACGTATAAAAATCTAAAACGTGTACGTTTAAATTTAAATAAACGTAAACGTATGAAATAAAAAGTGAGTTTTTAAGAAATAAAAAGCCTACGAATATGAAAATTATATTTTTACAATCCTAATAATAAAAGAAAATTATTGGAAAAAGAAAATTATTTATTTGACTTATTAATTAATTATTATTAATTAAAAACTATTTATTAATTATTTTAAACTAATTAAAATTCTAATAAATACTAAAAGATCAAAGAAAAATCTGAAATTTTTTATATAAACACTATAAGGTGACAAGAAGATAAGAAAATTATAAAAATGAAATTTACTTAATTAAAATTTAAAAAGATAAATTCTATTAAATAGAAGCTATCACTATATTTCTATTTTTAATTTTCTTAAGGACTAAAAATAAGATTATATTTTTCCTAGATTAAAAATGACAAAATAAAATTATGAAAATTGGATTTATATTTTTCTGATTACTATTCTATTTATTATGATTTAATTACTAATTTAAACTAATTAAAAAGATTAAAAATATTAAATAACTTAGGAAAAATCTGAAAAATTTAAGTTAAGTCTAAATTAATATTAAAAGGCTAGAAAAATTAAAAGTGGAACTTATATAAGGCTAAAAGGCTGATTTGGGCTAATAAGCAGTTTGCTTATAAGCACAAAATAAGCTAAAAAGCAATAAAAGTTGCCAAAAGTTCAGGAACAGGTTAATATACTAAAATAAACACAAAACAACTAAAAAACACAAATGAGCACAAGAGATTGAGCAGGTTAAGCACTTGACTGTTGTGAAGCTTAACACAGAAATCTCAGGAATAAGGCCAATTTGCAGGCAGCTTTTGAGCTTATAAATAAGCAGATAAGATGAAGATTATGGGGGCAAAAGCAAGGTGACACTACTGGCTATCTAAAAACATGAAAAGCCCCATCAGAATCTAGCCAATTGAGGTCCAATTGGATCAAAGATCAGCAACCAATAACACAAGGTCTGTTGTGGAATTGACTTTTGCAGAAAAACACAAGTATTGACTTTGGTGAGTTTTGATCTTAAACTAGTGACTGATTATGGTAAATTAAGTTAGAATAAGATGAGATTAAGCTACTATAACAAGTTTTGAACAACTTTGATGAATTTCACAGGCCAAATCACAACAGTTAAGCTGTTGTGATTAAATCTTGGTACTTTTGACTTTTTCTTGAAAATGAGCAAAGTTTAAGGTTCAAATGAGTTAAAAGGATCCTAGGTGGTATGTCTATGCAATATTTAGCCACAAACAATAGTCAAAGCTCAATTAATTTGCCTAATCCAAACACCCCTGATGCATCAGTTTAAACAAGATTTCAAAGCAACTCTGAAATTTACAACACAACACTTATTTCCAATACTTTCTTATGATTATATCAGACCAATTCAACTTGAAAATCCAGATATGGCAGCAAGAAACACAGAACTAGACAAATTGCTATGTTGACTGTGTAAGTAAAATATGAAACAACTATGAAAATTTATTAACTAGTTAACTATATTAAGCAAGATTATGAATAAAGTACACAAAATAAGCATAAGAAACACCAAGATGATCAGCTACAAGAACTTCTACAGTAGAATGCATAAAATGCAAGATTAAGCTTACAATTGGTTTCAGGCTGAGAACAAGGTACATAGGACTCAAACTTTATCCTAACACCTCCCTTGAGGATCTAAACCCAAAATCCAAAGCTTCCTTGCATCCAATTCACCTCTGAATCCAGAAATCAAATCCAAGCTTCACAGTTGACTTATGTTGACCAATTTTGTATTTGTGAATTTTTTTAACTAAACTGAATTGTAAGTTACTAGAAGCTTATAACAGCTTCCTGGGAGCTTATATGTTCTATTCTAGTCCATTTCAACAACATCAACTACATTAAACCATAATGAGATTTTTTTGAGTAAAAATTGCACAAACTGAAAATGAAACTGGAATGCTTAAATTGATTACTTGAAAAGTTGTACAATACACTGAAATAACTTAAACAAATACTGGAAAGCTTGAAAATACAACAGAAATGATAAAAATTATTATTCGACTAAATTAAAACTAAGTTACACTAGATAGTCTCTCACATTGCTTCTCCTCTTTTCTTTATAGCCTTTTATCTCCTTGTCGACATCTCTGAGCATATCCCACCACATCTTGACCTTTGGTTTGGCCAATTTCATCACAATCGTCCAAGTGGAATTTTGGCGCCAAATATCAAAAGCAGGTTATTTTAATTAATGAGTTTTGGGTGTTTGTGGAGGTGGAGGGGAGAGATTAGTGAGCTGGAATGATGAGGTGGGGGGTTGAGGTGTAAAGGTGAAGTGGTATTGGAGCAGTGATGGAGGAGGGGTGGTTTTGGCGGGGTGAGTGTGAAAGGGAAGATGGGTTTGACCAGGGTCAAACCTGGTTTTAGTTAATTAAGTTGGGATTGGGCCGGGTTATGGTTTAGTGGGCTAGGGGTGTTTGTTTGTTTTATTTATTTTTGGGTTAAGGGTAAATGGGCTAAGGGTTATAGATAAAGGGTCCGGTTTGGTTTGTAGTTTGTATAAGCCCAAGGACCAATTATGTAATTTCTGAATAGATGAAGGGCTGAACCTGTAAATATCACAATGTTAACACAAGGACCATATTTGCCATAGATGAATAGTACAAGGGTTATAATTATTAATTTTCCATTTTAAATAACCCAGGGACCATTTTTGACACTTTTCAAAGTTGAGGGACCTTTTTGTAATTTTTGCCCAAACAATCATTCAAGGACCAAATTTGACAATTAAGATTATTTTAGGGACCTTGAATGATAAAATTCCACTTTTTTAGATTCTAGGGACTAGATTTGCCAAATTATGAAAGTTCAGGGACTAAAATGCAAATTATGCCATTTATTGTTTGTTTTTCCCTGAAACTTATAAAAACACAGTCAGATGATATTTTTATACATTTTTAGACTTTTTAAAGTGTTTTTGACTGTTTCTGTAGCTCAAATGTGAAAGAAATGATGAGTATTTGCATACTCATCAATCCCCCACACTAAACTATTGCTAGTCCCTAGCAATATTTTTGAAAACTTAATGGATTTTATCTCTTTACCAAAAGCCATCACCTCTGGAGTAGCCAAATGTTTCAGCTCAAGTAAGAACTATGGTACACTGATAACCATGTGATTTTGAGCAAATCACCAGCTGTAAACGGTTTTGATTTGTCTTTACCAGAAGCCGTTTGCTTCTGGACTTGCCATTGTTTTAGTATGTGATACTTTGGTACAATGATAACCAAATGATTTTGAGCAAACCATCAGCTTTCAACGGGTTTGATTTGTCTTTACCAGAAGCCGTTTGCTTCTGGACTAGCCAACTCTTAGATAATTTATCAATATTATCTTTGGTGAGCTGATTACCAATTATGGTATTCCAAAGCCTTTACCACAAGCCATAACCTTGCGGGCTAGCCAACTCTTCACTAATTAAAGATATGGTGAGTCGAGAACCATACAATTTTTGGCAAATTGCAAGCCATAAACGGATTTGATATATCTTTACCCAGAGCCGTTTGCTCCGGGATTAGCCAATCCTTATGTGTGTTAGACATGGCGGACTGATAACCATTTATTACGTTCTAAGTGAGAAAAAATTTTTAAAATTTTGGCTAAAATGGGGGTGCTAGATGATACATTTGATAAAATTCGCTAGAATTTCCCCCCCACACTTAGAACTGAATATTGCCCTCAATATTCAAAGAACCGGTTGTTAAACCAACACTTAGAACGTGAAAGGGAAATACTGAATAGCCATTATTTTATATACACATACACACATTTTTTTTTTTTTTTTTTTTTTTTTTTTTTTTGACTATTTACATATATACAACCTGTGGGCAATCCCCCACACTTGGGTGGTAGAAAATAGAAAGAAGTCAGAAATATGGGTGAAAACCCATATGGTGGGCTAATGTTTTTGATCACCGAGTCACTAGCTTGACTCGATCCCCACATTTATTGGTTCATGGGGAAAGTTTGAAGATCCGGGACAACCATGAATGGTATGTCCTCTCCAAAGTAGTGTTTTAACCGATGACCATTCACTTTGAAATTTGGTCCGTCATTTTGAGATAACTCAACGGTACCATATGGATAAACTTTTGTAACAGTGAATGGACCAGACCAACGGGATTTGAGTTTTCCCGAGAAAATCTTCAATCTTGAATTGAAAAGAAGGACTCGATCACCAACGTTGAAAACGCGGTTCTTGATTTTAGAGTCATGAATCTTCTTTGTCTTTTCTTTATAGATTAAAGAGTTCTCGTAAGATTGATCACGCAGTTCATTTAATTCATTCATTTGAACTTTACGGTGATCACCCGCAGTTTGAAGGTCAAAGTTAGCATGTTTCAAGGCCCAGTAGGCTTTGTGCTCTAATTCGATCGGCAGATGACATGCCTTTCCGTACACAAGCTTGTAGGGTGTACACCCGATGGGTGTTTTATAAGCTGTACGAAAGGCCCATAGTGCATCATCCAATTTATCCGACCAGGATGCACGATTTTCTCCTACAGTCCTTTCTAAGATTCTTTTAATCCCCCGATTTGAAACTTCAACTTGCCCACTTGTTTGTGGGTGATACGCAGTAGAAAGTCGGTGAGTTACACCATACTTCTGCATGACTTTGTCAAATTTTTCATTGCAAAAATGCGTACCACGATCACTGATTATAGCACGTGGAGTTCCAAAACGGGCAAACAGAGCTTTCAGGAATTTTACAACAACTCGGGCATCATTAGTGGGTAAAGCTTTTGCTTCAACCCATTTTGACAAATAGTCAACAGCCACGAGAATGTATTTGTTTCCTCGAGATGATGGAAATGGCCCCATAAAGTCAATGCCCCAGACATCAAAGATTTCACAGACTTGAATTGCATTTTGTGGCATTTCATTTCGTTGTGAAATATTTCCGTGACGCTGACAAGCTTCACAAGTTTTTATGAGTTCTTGGGCATCCTTATAGATTGTGGGCCAATAAAACCCGGAATCAAACACCTTTTTGGCAGTGTAGTTTGGACTATGATGGCCCCCCGTGGGTCCAGCATGGCAAGCTTTGAGAATGTCAATAGCTTCCTGTCCGTAAACACACCGTCGGATGACTTGATCCGCACAGATTTTGAATAAGTAGGGGTCGTCCCAAAAATAATGTTTAACATCCTTGAAGAATTTATTCTTCTGTTGGGTCGACATTCCTTTCACTATGAAGTTACCCGCATGGTAATTTGCGAAGTCAGCAAACCATGGGGTGGTAGAATCTCCACAAAAAGTAACCCCATTGAGTGTCTCGAGAGGAAATGTTTCATTTATTTCCTTTTTCTCGAAAATATCTTGGTGTGGGTTTTCTAATCGGGATAGATGATCAGCAGCTAGGTTCTCAGCTCCTTTTTTATCACGTATAATGATATCAAATTCTTGCAGGAGGAGAACCCAACGGAGCAATCTCGGCTTTGCATCTTGTTTTGCAAAGAGATATTTGAGAGCCGAGTGATCCGTATACACTACACATTTCGTCAAGATCAAATATGGCCGAAACTTTTCAAAGGCATACACCACAGCCAATAATTCTTTTTCTGTAGTGGTGTAATGAGTTTGAGCTTCAGTCATAGTTTTACTTGCGTAGTGAATAGGCTGAAAATGTTTGGCTTTTCGTTGCCCCAGGACTGCACCGATAGCAAAATCACTTGCATCGCACATGAGCTCAAAGGGAAAATCCCAGTCGGGGGCAACTAGAATGGGTGCTTCAGTAAGCTTTTTCTTTAATATTTCAAAAGCTTTGATGCACTCGGGTGAGAAGATAAAAGGAGCATCCTTTTCAAGGAGATGAGTCATAGGCCGGGCGATTTTAGAAAAATCTTGTATGAATCTACGATAGAAACCGGCATGACCCAGAAAACTCCTAATACCTTTGACGGTAGTGGGATGAGGTAATTTACCAATGACATCAACTTTAGCTCTATCAACCTCAATCCCGTTCTTTGATATCTTATGGCCGAGGACAATGCCCTCTTTGACCATAAAATGACTCTTCTCCCAATTTAGACAAAGATTGGTGTCTTTACACCTTTTCAACATGTTTTCTAAATTGGAGAGACATGCTTGGAACGAATCCCCAATGACCGAAAA
This sequence comes from Artemisia tridentata subsp. tridentata, assembly GCA_021014915.2. Taxonomy (NCBI): domain Eukaryota; kingdom Viridiplantae; phylum Streptophyta; class Magnoliopsida; order Asterales; family Asteraceae; genus Artemisia; species Artemisia tridentata. The sequence goes on from CP139508.1 coordinate 433,907,650, forward strand.
GTCATCCATAAAGACCTCCATTGTTTTACCGATCATGTCGGGAAATATAGCCATCAAACACCTCTGGAACGTGCCTGGAGCATTACATAAGCCGAAAGGCATACGTTTATAAGCAAAGGTTCCATAAGGGCATGTGAAGGTAGTCTTTTCTTGATCTTGTGGATCAATGGGAATTTGAAAGTAACCTGAGAAACCATCAAGGAAACAATAGTACTCGTTCCCTGCTAATCTCTCAAGCATCTGATCCATAAAAGGTAGAGGAAAATGGTCTTTACGGGTGGCATCATTTAACTTACGATAGTCAATGCAAACACGCCACCCCGTAACCAATCGAGTTGGAATCAACTCATTTTCATCATTTGTGACAACAGTTATGCCACCCTTTTTTGGAACACAGTGAATGGGACTAACCCAAGGACTATCAGAGATGGGATAAATCAATCCTGCATCAAGAAGTTTGAGAACCTCTTGTTTGATAACATCATGGATTTTAGGATTCACCCTTCTTTGATGTTGGACTGCTGGTTTAAAGTCATCCTCCATTAAAATCTTGTGAGTACAAAATTCAGGGTCAATACCCTGTATGTCGGAGAGTTTCCAAGCAATGGCTTGCTTGTGTGACTTTAAGACCTTTATTAGAGCAGTCTTTTCCTCATCACTTAAATCTTTAGCAATAATGACGGGTAATTTATTATCACCCTCCAAAAATGCGTACTCAAGATGAGGCGGTAAGTCTTTGAGTTCGACCTCAGGAAATTCATCGGTTTTATCAACTGATTTGATTTCCTCATTATGAAGTTCAACGGGAGGGAGTGGAGGAGAATTGTCCTGATTCAACAATTTCTCAAGAAGAAGAATATCTCCCTCCAGATCAATCTCAGCGTTATCAATCCCCTCTAGGAATGAATCACACTTGAGAAAATCATCGATCTCTTCCAAATTGAAATCACTTCCCTCAAACGGAGTGAGAGAAGGGGAAGAGTCGGAAATGACAGGTAAAGAAGATGTGGTGGTATCCCCACTCACAGAATTATGAGAATAACCAAGAAACTCTTGAGAATACTCCTCCGAAACAATATCAATGACATCGATTCGGTTAACCGATTCAGAATCATAATTTGAGGAGTACCTCGAAGTTTGATCGAGGTTAAAGGTAACAGCTTCATTTCCCACACGTAATGTGATTTCATGCTCAAATACATCTATGAGAGCACGGCCCGTTCTTAGGAATCCTCTCCCAAGAATGAGAGGAACCCTAGGATCAGCATCGAAATCAACCACCACAAAGTCAGCTGGAAAATGGAACTTTCCTACTTTCACAAATACGTCCTCAGCAATGCCAAGAGGACGAGATATTGAACGATCTGCAAGCTCAAGAGTCATGCAGGTAGGAGTAAGTTCAGGAAGAGAAAGTTTCTTCCATACTGATTTAGGCATCAGGTTGATGCTTGCACCAAGATCGGCCAAGGCATAGCATTCAACCATTCCTGGAAAGACACAAGGTAGTAGAAACCTTCCAGGATCTCCAAGCTTCTCGGGAAGCTTTTTCAAGATAACTGCTGAGCAGTTCTCATTTAATGGAGTCTTTGCCATTTCAAACAGTTTTTCCTTGTTGCTTAACAAGTGTTTGATTGTGGATGCAAACTTGGGCATCAGAATGATAGCATCCGCAAAGCTTATGTCAAAGTGTAATTCTTGAAAAATTTGGAAGAATTTATCCATTTGTTGACTAGCTTTTTCGCGGAGCTTTTGCTCATTTAAACGTGATGGGTAGGGAATAGAAGGTTTGGATTTAGGGTCTTCAACCGGGATTTCAAGAGGTTCAAAGACAACTTGAGGTTTAGTCTTGGGTTTCGAGACAACTTGAGGTTGGACGTTGCTGGTACCTCCGTTATTAGTAGGAAGTACCTGGTCCTTAGTCACCTCAGGCTCACTTCCCACTACCTTGGGGGAAGAAGAAGAAGTGGTAGTGGAAATAGTGGGTCCCTCATATGAAACACCACTTCGGGTTGTGATCGCCTTAACATCGCCCTTCGGGTTGACGATCGTGTTGCTCGGAAGTTTTCCTGAGCCCGAAGGTTGATCATTTAAAGATTTTTTAATCTCAGAGATCTGGCTGACCAACAACCTGTTTGTGTCCTCTTGAGCTTTCATGAACTGCCTCAATAACTCATCAGATGATGGTTGTGGGGCTGGAATGGCTTGATGTTGATTAGGGAAATTTTGCATTCGGTTATTTTGATTATAACCTTGATGTTGAAAATTCCCTTGATTTGGATTACCATTTCCCTGAAAATGATTTCCCTGGTTGGAATTGTTTCGGTTAAAGTTTCCTTGGTGTTGGAAACCTTGATTATGTCCAGAATTGAAATTCCCTTGGTTTTGATAACCTTGGTTCATTCGAGGTTGATTTTGGTTCCGGTTTTGCAAATTCTGGTTTTGATTAAACCCGGGTGGTCCTTGGTAGGTGCTAGCTCGGTAATTTGGTTCCATTTGAGGACGGTATTGATTACCTCCCTGATTTGAAGTACCGGCTATAGCATTAACTTCAAAAGGACTACCATCGGTGGCAGTACAGTCGTAGTATGCGTGAGGACCACCACAAGTAACACAGACTTCCACTTTCTTCACTTCAGCATGTGAAGGACTTTGTGTGAAAGTGACTTTCTTTTGGCTTGAGAGAACCAAAGCTTGAATAGCATCCGTGAGTTTGTCAATCTTAGCATCGGTGCTAGAAGTACTCACGGGAGATGAAGTAGAAGGACCGGCACTAGCCTGAGAATGATATGGCTTTGTTCGTGCAGTACGGACCTTAGACTTATTTTCAATAATCGCTAAAGCTTCTTTGACAGTTCTGCTCAAAAAGTTACCTCCTGAGGAGGCATTGAGAGAATCTTGGTCAGATTGGCTCACACCATTATAGAAAGTGTCGATTTGCATCAACTCGGTGAAACCATGATGAGGACATTTACGAAGCAATTCTTTGAAACGATCCCACGCGTCACTAAACGATTCATCAAATCTTTGTGTGAATTTGATGATTTCATTTTTAAGACTTGTCGTTCTAGACGGTGGAAAAAATTCGTTTACAAACTTTGTAACTAAGTCCTCCCATGTCTCAATTGAACGAGGGGGTTGTTTTTCAAGCCATATCCGGGCTTGTCCCTCGAGAGAAAATGGGAATAGAAGAAGTTTGATTGAGCTAGAAGGGATGTTCTTGTATTTGATGGTAGATGTAATTTTGTTAAACCATCGAATGTGAGCATGAGGATCATCCCTCTCAAAACCGTAGAATTGGCTTGAGGTTACAAGATTTAGTAACCCGGTTTTGAGCTCAAAACTCTCAGCTACAATAGCTGGAACAACAATGGCATCTCCATAACCCTCGATGGGTGCTTGGAGAAGTTCATTCATCGGCAAATCTGCCATGACGACAGAATCAGTACGTTCCTCAGATACGACTGATGGGGCAGAACGTCTACGACGTCTTCGAGGTATGTTTCCAAGCTCACGGAGAGGGCTTGATGACCTAGAAGAACGAGTGCGCATGCACTAAGACGAGTCTAAGAATCCTTTATAGTGGAGGAAACTCAGAAAAGGGGTAAGAAGATTCTTTTTGGGTTTATATTATTTTTTTGTTTTTGAAAAGTTCAAATCAAAACAAGATCGAGATAAAACGACAGTGAACTTAAACCAATAATCACAAGATAAATGGCTTCTTTGAAAAAGGTACACCACTCGCAAGGATACAAAGGCAAGTTTTTATCTTAGGTTTGGGAACTTATTATGGCCGCACCCCCAGTTAGGTAGTGCTCAGTCTTGGTTCTCGATGGTTAATTTTTATTTATTGTTTATTATTTAACAAAGAAAATGGAAAATATTTTTGATGTTTTTATTTTTTATATGATATTATATATAGAAAAGAAAAGAAAAATATTTTTGTTTTTTATATGGTTTTATGGGAAATAGGAATACGATATTTTTGATGCTTGATCCGTTAAATGAGTTAACTTCACAAGCGTTTTGCTTTATATATGATAAATATACAAGAGAGAAAAGATATACACAGATTGGGGTTCAAAGACACGATACTGCAAAACGTTTGAAACACGCAGCACACCTCCCCGGCAGCGGCGCCAAAATTTGATTGGTCCTAAAACAGTCAACTTAAATCAACCACGGATGTGGTCAACAAAAGTCAAACAATCAAGAGCACAATGCAATTATCCAAGGAGTATAGTTTTATCCCCGGGTCGTTTAAGTCCCAGCGAGATGTGAAATTGTGCTTTAAAAACGGATCGTGATCAAGTGTTATTGAACAGAAAAGGGATTATGGTTTTGATTATACTAAGGAGATAAGAAAATAGCTTTAAACAAGCTATATAAACAAGAACGTGAAAACAAGTTAACTAGAAACGTATAAAAATCTAAAACGTGTACGTTTAAATTTAAATAAACGTAAACGTACGAAATAAAAAGTGAGTTTTTAAGAAATAAAAAGCCTACGAATATGAAAATTATATTTTTACAATCCTAATAATAAAAGAAAATTATTGGAAAAAGAAAATTATTTATTTGACTTATTAATTAATTATTATTAATTAAAAACTATTTATTAATTATTTTAAACTAATTAAAATTCTAATAAATACTAAAAGATCAAAGAAAAATCTGAAAATTTTTATATAAACACTATAAGGTGACAAGAAGATAAGAAAATTATAAAAATGAAATTTACTTAATTAAAATTTAAAAAGATAAATTCTATTAAATAGAAGCTATCACTATATTTCTATTTTTAATTTTCTTAAGGACTAAAAATAAGATTATATTTTTCCTAGATTAAAAATGACAAAATAAAATTATGAAAATTGGATTTATATTTTTCTGATTACTATTCTATTTATTATGATTTAATTACTAATTTAAACTAATTAAAAAGATTAAAAATATTAAATAACTTAGGAAAAATCTGAAAAATTTAAGTTAAGTCTAAATTAATATTAAAAGGCTAGGAAAATTAAAAGTGGAACTTATCTAAGGCTAAAAGGCTGATTTGGGCTAATAAGCAGTTTGCTTATAAGCACAAAATAAGCTAAAAAGCAATAAAAGTTGCCAAAAGTTCAGGAACAGGTTAATATACTAAAATAAACACAAAACAACTAAAAAACACAAATGAGCACAAGAGATTGAGCAGGTTAAGCACTTGACTGTTGTGAAGCTTAACACAGAAATCTCAGGAATAAGGCCAATTTGCAGGCAGCTTTTGAGCTTATAAATAAGCAGATAAGATGAAGATTATGGGGGCAAAAGCAAGGTGACACTACTGGCTATCTAAAAACATGAAAAGCCCCATCAGAATCTAGCCAATTGAGGTCCAATTGGATCAAAGATCAGCAACCAATAACACAAGGTCTGCTGTGGAATTGACTTTTGCAGAAAAACACAAGTATTGACTTTGGTGAGTTTTGATCTTAAACTAGTGACTGATTATGGTAAATTAAGCTAGAATAAGATGAGATTAAGCTACTATAACAAGTTTTGAACAACTTTGATGAATTTCACAGGCCAAATCACAACAGTTAAGCTGTTGTGATTAAATCTTGGTACTTTTGACTTTTTCTTGAAAATGAGCAAAGTTTAAGGTTCAAATGAGTTAAAAGGATCCTAGGTGGTATGTCTATGCAATATTTAGCCACAAACAATAGTCAAAGCTCAATTAATTTGCCTAATCCAAACACCCCTGATGCATCAGTTTAAACAAGATTTCAAAGCAACTCTGAAATTTACAACACAACACTTATTTCCAATACTTTCTTATGATTATATCAGACCAATTCAACTTGAAAATCCAGATATGGCAGCAAGAAACACAGAACTAGACAAATTGCTATGTTGACTGTGTAAGTAAAATATGAAACAACTATGAAAATTTATTAACTAGTTAACTATATTAAGCAAGATTATGAATAAAGTACACAAAATAAGCATAAGAAACACCAAGATGATCAGCTACAAGAACTTCTACAGTAGAATGCATAAAATGCAAGATTAAGCTTACAATTGGTTTCAGGCTGAGAACAAGGTACATAGGACTCAAACTTTATCCTAACACCTCCCTTGAGGATCTAAACCCAAAATCCAAAGCTTCCTTGCATCCAATTCACCTCTGAATCCAGAAATCAAATCCAAGCTTCACAGTTGACTTATGTTGACCAATTTTGTATTTGTGAATTTTTTTAACTAAACTGAATTGTAAGTTACTAGAAGCTTATAACAGCTTCCTGGGAGCTTATATGTTCTATTCTAGTCCATTTCAACAACATCAACTACATTAAACCATAATGAGATTTTTTTGAGTAAAAATTGCACAAACTGAAAATGAAACTGGAATGCTTAAATTGATTACTTGAAAAGTTGTACAATACACTGAAATAACTTAAACAAATACTGGAAAGCTTGAAAATACAACAGAAATGATAAAAATTATTATTCGACTAAATTAAAACTAAGTTACACTAGATAGTCTCTCACATTGCTTCTCCTCTTTTCTTTATAGCCTTTTATCTCCTTGTCGACATCTCTGAGCATATCCCACCACATCTTGACCTTTGGTTTGGCCAATTTCATCACAATCGTCCAAGTGGAATTTTGGCGCCAAATATCAAAAGCAGGTTATTTTAATTAATGAGTTTTGGGTGTTTGTGGAGGTGGAGGGGAGAGATTAGTGAGCTGGAATGATGAGGTGGGGGGTTGAGGTGTAAAGGTGAAGTGGTATTGGAGCAGTGATGGAGGAGGGGTGGTTTTGGCGGGGTGAGTGTGAAAGGGAAGATGGGTTTGACCAGGGTCAAACCTGGTTTTAGTTAATTAAGTTGGGATTGGGCCGGGTTATGGTTTAGTGGGCTAGGGGTGTTTGTTTGTTTTATTTATTTTTGGGTTAAGGGTAAATGGGCTAAGGGTTATAGATAAAGGGTCCGGTTTGGTTTGTAGTTTGTATAAGCCCAAGGACCAATTATGTAATTTCTGAATAGATGAAGGGCTGAACCTGTAAATATCACAATGTTAACACAAGGACCATATTTGCCATAGATGAATAGTACAAGGGTTATAATTATTAATTTTCCATTTTAAATAACCCAGGGACCATTTTTGACACTTTTCAAAGTTGAGGGACCTTTTTGTAATTTTTGCCCAAACAATCATTCAAGGACCAAATTTGACAATTAAGATTATTTTAGGGACCTTGAATGATAAAATTCCACTTTTTTAGATTCTAGGGACTAGATTTGCCAAATTATGAAAGTTCAGGGACTAAAATGCAAATTATGCCATTTATTGTTTGTTTTTCCCTGAAACTTATAAAAACACAGTCAGATGATATTTTTATACATTTTTAGACTTTTTAAAGTGTTTTTGACTGTTTCTGTAGCTCAAATGTGAAAGAAATGATGAGTATTTGCATACTCATCATATAACCTGGCTCTGATACCACTGTTGTAATTATTACATCATGACAATCATATTAATAAACCAAAACATCAAAGTACATATAGCGGAAGCAAATAGGATACATATAACACATAAATAATTAAACCGAATATTAAAGTGAACGTACCTTAAGATTCTAGCAAGAACAAGAATCTATCTTTAATTATTCTTCAATAGGATCAAGAACCCTAATTAGGGTTTATGAATGGATTAAAGAATAACCCCTTACCTTTTTGTTATTCAATCCAAGATATAATCAATAGTGTGATTATATCACGTTCTTGTACACACGCACTAAACCGAACTAATAATATGCAAGTTATTAATCACAAATTGAAAACCAAAACAATTTTTGTTTTACAAAATTCGGTCAACCCTTTAGGAGGGGAGATCCGATCGATCTAAACAAAAAGGAGAGAAAGAAAACTTTAGGTTTAGCTTTGTGTACAAGAGAGTCAACCAAAAACTAGAACCTTGGGTTTGTATATATAGTGTAGTAGCTTAGAGCCCAAGTTAGAGTTGGATTAGGAATCCAACCCTACAAACCGATCGGCCCTTAATTAATTAGGGGATCCGGAACCTTCTTGGCTACTAATTTACACTATAGTCCTTTCCTTATTTTATTTAACGACCGTTAGTCACTTCCGTTAAATACTAACGTCCGTTATTTAATTTGTGATAATTAATAATCAAATATAACATTTTATATTTAATTATTAATATTTAGTTCTCATACGTAATGTGTGCAATCCCGTGATCTCGAGTTCGATCCTAACACACGACTACTATTTTATGTCTATAAACTAACAGCTCCCACATAGAGTGTATTATGTAGTGTAGGTTGCTCCCGGTACTCAAACGTAGGGTTTTTAAGATACATAATGCCATACCGGATAACGTAAAAATGTAAAACTTCTGAAAATGTAAAAACTTGTTATCATGAACTAGTTTATTATTTAGATGAGTGGTGAGTTCATCGGAGGGTTAACATAATTGAAACCTAAAAACGAATGTTTAGAATACGTAAAACGTAACAGGTGCAAGGTTTACATAAAATTGGAAAAAGTGAACAGTGACTTTTAAAATAAAATTGTAAGGAACCAAAATTGTATAAAAAGTGTAGACTGGACATAGTCTAGTGTCGGTTGAATTAATTGTACATTAAACGCGAGTTGTTACCAAAATTTGACGAAATCGTGAAATGAAACAGAAAATGAGAAATATGGAAATTTCTAAATAATAGGAGACTGTAGTGAAATATTAAACCACTAATAACATGAAAACAAATAGAAATCCCAAGCATGGTTCATGAATAAATAAAAATGCAAATGATTGCTGAGCCGGGTACTATTTATGCATAGCTTGCAAGAATAAATGCCACAAGGATGATATTTTTATAAAAATATCTCATTTAACTTAAAATGACCTAAATTGACGATGATGATGTTATTGATGACACATGAATACGCAGCTAAACCATACTGGTTACGCACATTTGAATACTCGTAAACCTAGTTTACGTAATGATGAATGATGACCATGAATAGGGAATGATGAATAGTAAATTGTCGAGGTTTGGAAAATGACCCGAAATTACGAGTTGTGACAAAATCACCTTATCCTATCATAATTCCACTAAGTACCACACCTACATCAAAGTCACCATCACCTACCATAACTCCAATAAGTAATACACCATCACCAACTCCATCTCAAACAAGATCACCATCACCACCATTAGCTTCCTCACCAATACCCACATCATATTCACAATCACCCAACTTGCAACCCCATGATTTACTTACCACACTCCAAAACATTGATGAGTCAATGTGGCTCAATCAACCAAACATTCAAGGAAATGAGGAACTTGATTCAAACCCACATGATACTAAGAACTTAGAATCCATTTGGCTTGCTTCCATCACAACTTCATCAAACCCAACCAATCCTTCTCAATAGGTGTTCTTAGGATTCATCCAAGTATTTTCTTTGTAAGATTTATTTTCTTCTTGTAACATCATGTTTAGTGACTTATGTCATAAACAAATTTTCAATGAATGGATGTTATATATTTATGCTTGTAAGTGATCAATATCAAGCATATTATCTCATTTTAGGATACTAACATCATAGTATGGTTGTCTTACCTTCACATATTGCATTGATCAAATATACACTAAGTACTAAAATTTGATCAGACAATTCATTTTGACTTTTTAGAAGTCAAATGGGTTGACCTTCCTTGGTTGACTATTGCATATTGCTTCTTGATTGAAGTATCTCATTACTAACCTTTATTTTGTAGCTTTTCTCAACCTTGATTCATATGCGTTGGTACCCTAGCAACGGGGAGTATAGATCGAGGGGGAGTGTATCATATACTAACTCATCATTTTTAACATTTCTCATCCTTCAAACGTATACGTTGGTACTCTAGCAATGAGGAGTATACATCAAGGGGGAGCATATCATAGTCTAACCATTTGTTTTGTAGGATCATTCATCATATCATACTATTGAAATGTATACGTTGGTACTCTAGCAATGGGGAGTATACATCAAGGGGGAGCATAGCATATTCTAACAATTTATTTTGTAGGTTCATACATCATATCCTTGTTACTCCATTTAGGGGGAGTATAAATCAAGGGGGAGCTTTAAAGTTCTCAAAATCGCATTCCGCTACGCATTTCTTCTTTTTGTTTCGACAAAAAGGGGGAGATAGGATTAAGTTTGCATCAACTGTGAAACATCACAGTACATACATTTTAGTGTAAAATAAAATTTAAAACTTGCACAAACTAACTTAATCTATATTTTTAAAAGACTCATCCTTTATTTAAGCTCTCTACTTAAAAATACACTTTATATTTTGTCATCAACAAAAAGGGGGAGATTGTTAATACAAATATCGTCCTAAAAATGTTATTTATATTTTACTATCTTTGCTTAGTTTTGTTAATGACAATTACAAAGTTTATCTTTAAGCAAAAGCATAAATAAGATTAAGTCTTTTACATTTATAGTGATAAGTATTTTACAAACACATTTTTACATCACAAAGTTTTCTAGAAATGACATATACAAGTTTACATGTTTATTTCTTAAAATGGAAACTTTATTAGTTAAATATTAGGATGACATCATGGCATGCATCATGTACATAATCTTGGTAAGATTTTGTGATATTTTGTTTAGATCTTCAAGCCAAAGAGTTGACATTTGAAGATATGGAAAGATATGGCAAGATTTGGAAAGATTTGAAGATCTCTTAGCTGGCCTGACACGGCGGATCCAAAGTGGTACACGGACGGATCCAATTTTGGGGATCCGCCGGATCCGCCGTCTGTTGATCAGCTTTGCCTATAAATAGCAAGCTGATCATTTGGCCATTTCATCACTTACATAGCCTAAATTAGATATCCTTTCATTTACATATCACTAACCCTTAGCTTACTAACATTTCATAGATCTTTCCTTTTGTAGCAAAGAAGATCTCAACATATAAGGAGTAACAGTCTGTTATCTTCCTTCTAACATAGAGTCTGTGTGTTCTTGTATTAGTCACACATCATAGTTAGTATCATTCATACAGTAGAGTCCGGTTAGTGTTTTAGTCCTCAAAACACATAGAGTGACGGGAGTGGTTGTACCCTTGTAAAGAACCAAACGGGAGTGGTTGTACCCTTGTAAAGAACCAAACGGGAGTGGTTGTACCCTTGTAAAGAACTCGACATCTAGCTTAGTGTCGGTAATCATTTAGGCGACGTCAGGTTGGTTCTTCCTTAAACAAGAACCCGGTATTTAGCTTTGTACCGGAAAAAGGTGTAAGCAACGTGTATTAAGGTTTTCTCCGCCGAGAAGGGAGTTTGTTTCTTAGTGAAGAATAACTCTCGAGTTAGAGGCTCGAGGAGTGGAGTAGGGCAAGGATAAGAGTCCTTGTAGCCGAACCACTATAAACATCCGTGTTGTGTGGTTTGATCTTTCCGCCGAGAAGGGAGTTTATTTCTTAGTGAAGAATAACTCTCGAGTTAGAGGCTCGAGGAGTGGAGTAGGGCAAGGATAAGAGTCCTTGTAGCCGAACCACTATAAACATCCGTGTTGTGTGGTTTGATCTTTCCTCTCTTTACTTATTTACTTACATTACTTGTTTGTGAGCTTGATTGTTTACTTAACTTTGAAATCACGATAAGTAACAAAGCGAATTAATTTTAAACGGTAAAACTATTCAACCCCCCCTTCTAGTTTTCCACAAACTAAAATAAACCTTACTAATCTAGGTCGCGTGTCGGTGCTGAACTCTGTCTGAACTATTTTGTGATCTGACTGCTATTTATCAAGGTGAGTTTATAGCCCCACACTATTTAAACTTGTTTTACCATCGGGGTGAGAAACATGCAAAACTATTTTATGGACCAAACTATTATCTATGCTATTACGTGGTTTAGCCTAAGCCCTATTATGTCCCTTTTTATGCCCAACTCATGAACCGTCAATTCCTGATGGGAAGCGCGGGTGTTATAAATAGATCTATTGGGAGTAACGTCTCCATTCGGGTTGACCAGATAGGCAAACGAACGTATACCATGTCGAAACTACAAGTGTCTGGGATACACACTTGTCGGGCCACTGATATTTAACATGCTTCTAGAGCATGCACACAAGTTATAGCTTCGGTTGCATGAACTTAGTGCTAACGTAATAGACTGTATTTTTATATGCCATTGCATGGGTTGTAATGTTCATATGCTAAACTCATGGTCCAACTACTGATTTACTACTTATTGATAAACCTATGAACTCACCAGCTTTTTGCTGACTTTTAAGCATGTTTTTCTTAGGTGTTTGAGCTGACTAATATGACAAGGTGGTGGCAGGGCAAGGGTCATAGATTACTATCTGAATGCTGTGGTTTTTAATTATGACTTGTTTTTTTCTGGGACAACTGAAATTGTGGGCTTCACTTTATTAATTCGAAACAATGTTGTAAACAATATTTTCATGATTTAATCAATTAAAACGGAGTATGTATTCCGTTCTTTGTTACCTTGTGTTGTGATTATCAATTTAGTAGCACCTCATGACCCGAATGCTTCCGCTATACCAGATTTTGGGGGTGTTACAGATTGGCATCAGAGCCCAGGTTATAGAGAACTAGGTACATATAAATCCTAAACTATAACCGCTTTTTACAAAAACAAGTCCCTATGACCGCCACTTGCCTGCCTGCCTTGCTCACTGTTTATTTGATGATTACTTGTCTTAGCTGCTTATTACTATCTGTTGATCTTTGCTCAACTACATGTATTATATGTATATTTATACATACGTAACTTATACTACTTATTACGAGTATTTTCGATATACTTACACATATATACCATTTTGTCACAGACTATGTCTTCACATCACATTCCTCCAATCTCGCTAGACTCCGACGATCCATACATGCAGGTGTTACATGATTTTAATGCACCAGACCCTGATCACACTGAGCCTGTACTCACCTCAGCATTACCTACACCCACTACAGATCAGACTCCTATCCAGCTTATCCCTACTACTACTGATACTACCACTCCATATATCCACACTCATCCTGTTCGCCGTACTACCCGCATGAGAGTCCCAGGATATCGAATGCAGTACTCAGATTTACCATCCTTACCCCAGAGGAGGACTCGAGCTGTCTATATGGGTACCTCTACCACCCCAGTATCTCTTTCACCCGCATCATCCCCAGATCAGTCTCCACCACATCAGAGGCTCAGGAGAGCCGATGATTCTTATACAGCTGAGGATCCCGAGGAGGAATCAGAAGAGGATCCAGAAGAGGAACCGGAGGAGGATCCAGAGGAGGAACCAATAGCGGACCCCACGCCCGAACAGACTATACCAGCAGAACCGCGTCATGGGAAAGCGGTTATGGAGGAGGTTTCGGGTACATTTGAGATTGGGCAGACTTCTAGAGCTGCTCAGATGACAGGAGGAGATATGGATATGCCTCTGGGATTGGGACTGAGAGCTGCTGGGTTACGAGCTAGGGATGAGGTTCCAGTTACTTGTGAGATCAATGGGGAGATATGGAAGGATATTGAGTGTGTTCATAGTACTCCACTTCATGTTGACAGTCCCACATATGAGCCATCTTCACCATCATTTGTGCCGCCATCTCCTTTAGTACCAGTTTCCCCTCCACCTGCTGTCTCACCTATAGTGGAGGAGGAAGAAGATGATACTACTAGGTTTTTGATCCAGCTTGGGGCACAGGGGAACTTATTGGATGTTCACTCTGATCAGTTAGAGAGGCTTGGGTGCCGTGAGGAGCAAGTTAACAGGGAACTTGCAGGAGTTCGTCAGAGACTGGGTGATATAGAGAGAGATCAGGCTAGGGCATGGGATGCTGAGTGGACTAACTGGCATCGGATGCATGAGTTAGAGTCGGTGATGGCTAGGGTCACGAGGTCCGAGCATGAGGACCGTAGAGAGGTGTTGGCGTCAAGGAGACGCATTACGCAGTTGGAGACTAGGACAGGTCATCTGGAGACTATCATAGCACGGATGGCACAGGAGCTGGAGGAGTTACACTTGGGACGCGATAGATTTTAGCTCTTAGTAGTTGGTGTTCCCACTAAACTGAGTGGCTATCAGTTAGTGGCATTTGTAGTTTTTCCTTATCTGTATTCAAAAACTTGTGTTATTCCTCTATGTATTCGAGCTTGTAACATTTTGTGAACCTGAATTGATATAAATCTATGACAAGCTTGATTTATTATTCCATTGTGCCAACTTCTTTATGATTGATCTTACTCGTATGCTCTACCTATGATTATACACTTGTGCGATAATAAACTCTCGAATTCTCAATTATCTCTATCTTTCTGATACAGCAAAATGCCTCCAAAAAGAACAACCAGAACCGCTCATGCACAACAAACAAATCCAGGCCCAGCTAGGGCAACTGCAGCAGCTCCACCTGTAAATCGAGCCATGCTCAACCACTAGTAGGAGAAAGGGTGGCACCAGCACTGGCTGCAGCTAACAACTCGACAACGGATGGTGGGAATTCTAGACCCACAAACAACAACGCTCGAGGCTGTACTTATCAAGACTTCAGGAAGATAATGACTGGAGGTTTTGGTGGTACTGAAGGAGCAGTTGTTCTGGTTTCGATGGATTGAGAAGTTAGAAACGGTATTCCGAATTAGTGGTTGTTCGGAAGAGGACAAGGTTAAGTATGCATCGTTTACTTTCCAAGATGCAGCTCTAACCTGGTGGAACAATTACTCAAAATCAGCTGGCTACGACACTGCATATACAATGTCGTGGGAAAGTTTCAAGCAGATGGTTCTTAAGAAATATTGCCCTCGTAATGAGGTGAAGAAGCTAGAGGTTGAATTCTGGAATCTCAAGGTACAAGGTACCAATATGGCAGTGTACAATCAGCGTTTTCAGGAGCTCGCTTTGTTGTGTCCCGACATGGTCCAAACTGAGACCCGCCTATTGGAGAGATATGTTGGCGGATTACCCGCATCTATCAAGGGTAATGTTACGACTTACAAGGCTGCTGATCTCCATGAAATCATGGAAGTGGCCAATAAGTTGATGGATCAGGTGATCGAGGACTCAGCTGAAACGGTTGCAACAAACAAGCGTAAGTGGGATGACTATTCCCGCAACAACAACAACCATCACCTACAAAAGAAGTAGGATGTTGCTAAGGTCTACGCTACTGGAACAACAGAGAAGAAAGGGTATCGAGCTGAGAAAAAGGGATACGCCGGGAAGCACCCGTTCTGCAATCGCTGTAAGCTACATCACAGCGGTCCGTGCACAGTGAAATACCGCAACTGTCAGAAGGTTAGGCATATGGCCAGAGACTGTAGGTCGAGAACTCTTGCCACTGCACAGGCAGCACCAGAGCAGAACCTGATGGCTAATGTAACTTGTTTTGGGTGCGGGAAGAAAGGGCACTACAAGAATGAGTGCCGTGAGCCAAAGAATCAAGTTGCTGGAGGAAACCAAGTAGCTGCTGGTCAGCAGGGAAATCGTGGAAACGATGGAGGAGCCCGCGGTAGGGTCTATATCGTGTGCAAAGCAGAAGCACAAGATGACCCGAATGTAGTAACGGGTACGTTCCTTTTAAATAACCGCTACGCATCCATATTGTTTGATACGGGGGCAGATAAGAATTTTATTTCAACTGCATTTAGTACACTACTTGATATTGCCCCAACCACCTTAGATAATGTATACAATGTGGAACTAGCTAATGGGAACTTAGAAAGCGTAGACACCATTGTAAGAGGGTGTACTTTAAATCTATTAAACCACCCATTCAACATTGACCTTATGCCGGTAGAATTGGGTAGTTTTGACGTCATTATCGGCACGGACTGGTTGTCGAAATATTATGCCACCATTCTTTGCGACAAGAAAATCGTCCGACTTCCTTACGGAGACGAAGTTCTAAACGTTGAAGGTGACAAAAGAGGTCGAAGAAACGCCTCGAGACTAAACGTTATTTCTTGCACAAAGGCACAGAAATGCCTTGAGAAAGGATGCCTTCTCTTGCTAGCACAAGTCTCTGAACGGGAAGAAAAGAAGCAGGAGGAAAAACGTTTGGAGGACGTTCCAATCGTAAGAGATTTTCCAGAAGTCTTTCCCGAAGACTTACCTGGACTCCCGCCAAACCGACAAGTCGAATTTTGAATCGACTTAATGCCTGGTGCCGCACCCGTGGCACGGGCACCTTATCGGTTAGCTCCGACAGAATTGCAAGAACTGTCAAACCAATTATCGGAACTCGCGAAGAAAGGATTCATCAGACCGAGTTCTTCCCCTTGGGGAGCTCCAGTTCTTTTTGTCAAAAAGAAAGATGGATCTTTCAGGATGTGCATCGATTACCGCGAACTAAACAAAATAACCATCAAGAACCGTTATCCACTTCCGAGAATCGACGATCTGTTCGATCAACTCCAGGGTTCATGTGTCTACTCCAAAATCGATCTGAGATCCGGATACCACCAGCTTAGGGTTCGGGAAGAGGATATCCCAAAGACGGCTTTCAGAACTCGCTACGGACACTACGAGTTCCAGGTTATGTCATTCGGCCTAACCAACGCACCAGCGGTATTCATGGATCTAATGAATAGGGTGTGCAAGCCGTATCTGGACAAATTCGTAATCGTCTTTATCGACGACATTCTGATATACTCTAAGAGCGAAAAGGAACATGAGGAACACCTCAGGCTAATCTTAGAGCTATTGAAGAGGGAAGAATTGTACGCAAAGTTCTCAAAGTGCGAATTTTGGATTCCAACTGTACAATTTCTAGGACACGTGATTGACAGTCAAGGCATACATGTAGATCCTGCAAAGATCGAGTCGATAAAGGATTGGGCGACACCCGCAACACCCACCGAAATCCACCCTTGACCAAGTTAACTCAAAAGAACGTGAGGTTCGAATGGGGAGATAAAGCGGAAGAAGCTTTTCAACTCCTTAAGAATAAGTTGTGCAGCGCACTAATCTTAGCCCTACCTGAAGGTAGTGAAGACTTTGTGGTCTACTGTGACGCCTCACACAAAGGGCTAGGAGCTGTCTTGATGCAACGGGAGAAGGTGATAGCCTATGCTTCTCGACAATTGAAAAAGCACGAGAAAAACTACACTACACATGATTTGGAATTGGGATCAGTAGTGTTTGCACTCAGGATCTGGAGACATTACCTTTACGGTACTAAATGTGTAGTTTACACTGACCACAAGAGTCTGCAACACATCCTCGACCAAAAAGAGCTCAATATGAGGCAACGCCGTTGGTTAGAATTGCTCAGCGATTATGATTGCGAAATTCGATACCACCCCGGCAAAGCAAACGTAGTAGCAGATGCTCTTAGTCGAAAAGAACGACCGAAACCTCTGAGAGTGCAATCATTGGGTATGACGATAATCTCACCACTCCCAGCAAGAATCCTTGAGGCTCAGGCCTAGGTGCTCAGGGAAGAAAACAGACCTAACGAGAAAATTTATGGGATGCCTGAAAACGAAAACGGATTCGTAAAGAAAGCTGATGGAATGTTATGTTTCAAAAACAGAAGTTGGGTCCCACTCTGTGGAGGGATACGTGAATTCATCATGCACGAGTCCCATAAATCTAAGTACTCCATCCACCCGGGAGCTGACAAAATGTACCTTGATCTGAAGAAACTCTACTTGTGGCCTAACATGAAAGCTGACATTGCAACATATGTCAGTCAGTGTTTAACATGCTCCAAGGTCAAAGCTGAACATCAGCGACCATCGGGTTTACTTGTACAACCCGAAATTCCCGAATGGAAATGGGAACGCATAACGATGGATTTCATTACTAAACTGCCAAAGACATCTAGCGGTTACGACACCATTTGGGTAATCGTTGATCGTCTCACAAAATCCGCCCACTTCCTACCGATCAAGGAAAACGATAGCATGGATAAACTTGCACGGTTATACGTGAAAGAAATAGTTGCACGACATGGAGTTCCAATTTCTATCATCTCCGACAGAGACAGTCGCTTCACGTCAAACTTCTAGAGATCATTGCAAGATGCATTGGGTACCGACCTCGATATGAGTACTGCATATCATCCTCAAACAGATGGTCAAAGCGAAAGAACCATCCAAACCCTAGAGGACATGCTACGAGCATGCGTGATAGACTTTGGAAATGGCTGGGATAGGCATTTGCCGTTAGCCGAGTTTTCCTACAATAATAGCTATCACACTAGCATCAAAGCTGCACCTTATGAGGCACTTTATGGTCAAAAGTGCAGGTCACCTATATGTTGGGCTGAAGTCGGAGAAAGCCAGCTCACTGGTCCCGAACTAGTACAGGAGACCACTGAAAAGATAGTGCAAATCAAGAGTCGAATGCAAGCGGCTCGAGACCGTCAGAAAAGCTATGCTGACAAAAGACGGAAGCCACTTGAGTTCCAAGTTGGTGACCGTGTCATGTTAAAGGTCTCGCCATGGAAAGGCGTGATTCGTTTTGGCAAACGTGGGAAATTAAATCCCCGCTACATTGGACCTTTCAAAATCATCACCAAAATCGGGCCGGTAGCTTACCGACTTGAGCTACCGTCAGAACTCAGCTCTGTACACAACGTGTTTCATGTGAGCAATCTGAAAAATGTCTCTCAAACGAAACGCTTCCTCCAGGTGGACGAGAGACTGAATTTTATCGAAGAACCTGTCAAAATAATGGATCGGGAAATCAAACGGCTTAAGCAAAGCCGCATTCCTATTGTTAAAGTTCGTTGGAACTCTCGAAGAGGTCCCGAATACACGTGGGAACGCGAGGACGAGATCAAGCGCAAATACCCACACCTCTTCTCAAATTCATCGGATAACTCTAAGTGAAAACCGAGGACGGTTTTCGTTCTAAGGCGGGGAGGATGTGACAAATGGTAATTTTCACACTAATATTTTAATAATAAATGTCTATTTATTATTACACAACTGTCAAACTGAACAATTATGTGTTTACATATTTATTACGGGAAGCAAACCCGCACGCAGTGTCGTACAATAACTCACCAAAACTATTTAAATTTATCAGTAAAAGTGAATTTATCACTTTCTGACAATTTCAGACACTAACGTAACAAAAACGAGAGGTTATCTTGTTTTTCTGAAAAACTGACACCACACGCGTACCGAGAACACATTAGTAAAGGTTGAACTTTAAAGTTCATTTTTAGGAGTCAACAAATTTATTTTACATCAGTATTGTAAAAACGACTCCAGAATTATATTTTTCACGTTTACGTGAAACCGAGGTACCATAATTTTACCTCAGCCAAACAAGACACGGGGTATACACAATACATTATAAAACTTAAAACAAATAAATATGTATACTTCTTTTCAGTGGCATGTGAGGCCTATACCTTTTCTGACTTTCCTTCTTCCTTCTCTTTCGATTCACTCAACTCACAGAACCAATTCCATTTGACTTTTCGAATGAAGGAACCAAGATAAAAACAACCTACTCTTCTTCATCCATCACCATCCATAGGTGATGCTTTAATACTTTTGAGTTCTTCCATGGCTTTTGTCGGATTTAAAACCCGATCCAAAGTGGTCAAACCTCCATGAAATCGAGGCCAAGAAAGAGAGGTTAGCCAAAATGGGTGAAACCTCATCCCTTGATGATCAAAAGGAAGTCAAGGAGTTTCCTTGAGATGTCCCTTAAGAATACCGATTCCAGGAGGGGCATGTCACACCAAAAATCTATCTCACCTCAATCATAGTTCTCAGTCGAGGGAATTAAAGGGAAGAAGAAGGGTGTGGCTTGCTTGGAATCGGGTGGACTCTCCTTGGTTGCTTCTGTAATCGATCCATCATCAAACCCCTTGTAAGGATAAATTTTACTCTTGTTGTTTTGTTCTTGAATCTCTCGAATGATATATTTCTTTGTGATTGTTGTGAATTTCTTTTTATCAAAAGTTATGTCGATTTGGATGTTGGTCTTGGTGTGGTTAAAGAACTTTCGAAACTAATAAAATCATGGGACACAAATTAGAAACCGATTTTTGGCTTAGAATCATGTGTTACTGTCGATAATTGGGTTGTTGTGCTCACTCCCATTCATCTTGTTAAAACCGAAACTGGAACCAAAATGTTGTGCTAGAAATAGAATGTTTAGGTAAATCAAGAGTAAATCGTTGTGGTTAGGATGTGTTGAGCCGATATGTTGAAGTCTAGATTGACCCTTATTTGTCCTGCGTTGTCTTGCGACTGTGCGTTTCTCGTTCACTTATAAGTACAACCAACGAAGTCCGAATGAGTTTTGGTTGTGTTAAGTGTTAAATTAGTCGAGTTGTGGTCTAAAAAGGTGTCCGCAAAGAGTTGTGTTTTTGCTTGAAAGGAAATGTCTACACTCGAATAGGAGTGTGGATCGAGTGGATTGAGATAAACAAAATCCTTGCCTTGTACTCGACTTTCTTGTTTATGTTTGTGCTTGTGTTTGGGTCGAGTTGTACTCGACTCAAGGATAAACTAGATGCTCAAGGTCTAGTCAAGCCGTGTAACCTTCGGAATTTATTCAAAAATTGTACCACTTTTAGTTGTTCTCGTGAGTCATTGGCCTAAACAACCTCGAACTTGTATTTCTATGCGGATAGTGTTGAGTTGAAACCGAGAGACTTTGTGATATAGTCACAATGTTCGTCTAAAAATTCGGTTAACACCCACTTTTACTCTTGTTTGAGTCGACCCTTTTTGGTCGTAGTCGCCCCTTTTGGGTGCTCGGATTTGTAGGTCTTACAACGGGTGCACGTTAAGACCAAATCCTCATAAATTCATGTCCTTGCCGAGCTCTTGTTTTGAACCAATTGTCAAAGACTGCTCAACCGAAAATGTACACTAACATATTTGCTATTTCAAAAACTTGTGTGTATACTGGAAATTCATTCACAGTAAGTGGGCTGCATCCCTTAATCTTGGATGTGGGCCGAAGATCCTAAAACCCACCAAGCCCATCCTTCACTGTTGAGCCTATATTAAAAACCAGGTGGGCCGAAGCCCACTCGTTATGTAAAACCACCAGGACGATGGCCTTCATATGTTGCGGCCCAAAAAAATGTGCAAATTAAACCTGCCCTTTTTATGTAGCATGGGCCACAGCCCACCCGTCACACACGAAATTTTATTGTCGACTCAATAAAAATTCGCCGATCAAGTAGTCGTTAAAAATATATTTCAACTTCATGTTAAAATAACTCGATGAGCAATTATTTCACTACATGTCATAAACGTATAACAACTTGATATTATATGTATGTCGTACGGAGTAATTTAAAACCTGACATGAGTTTTAAAAAGAGAACATTTGATGTACAAATCGGTTTTGAACACATAACTTTTATGATAAACGATATATACATATATAAACAACTTGAAAACACTAAAATGGGGAAAAAACATAAATTTTCACATTTAACGACATATATATATATATATATACAAACAAATATTAAAGTTGGAAATGTGAACTAAAAATATTTTCATAGCATACAATTTGAAATGGTCGTATCAAAACTTATATAATTCAATTTAATGTGAAACGATGATTTTTCAAACAAAAATTTCAAATTTGTTAAAACAATGATTCCTTGCAAACACAAGTTATAAAACATCATGTAATGATGAAACATTTTCAAACTTAAAATTCTTTACAAAGACCATATATATATATACAAAGACTATATATATATATGAATGGATATATACACACATACACTCACTTAACGCCAACGTTCTCATATGTCGTTCACGTTTGACATACGGTAGTCATTATCCTTCGTGCCTAGTTTCCGATCTCTGTCAATTCGAAGGTTCACCAGTCTTGATTTTTTGTACGCTTGTACACTCCAATGAGCCAATATCTACAAATGTTAAAAACATTGTTCCAACTTAAATGCTGCCACACCAGCAACACCAACATGAACTCTTTAAAACATTTGGAATTCTTGAATTTGAACTGTGAACTAAAATAAACCTTACTAATCTAGGTCGCGTGTCGGTGCTGAACTCTGTCTGAACTATTTTGTGATCTGACTGCTATTTATCAAGGTGAGTTTATAGCCCCACACTATTTAAACTTGTTTTACCATCGGGGTGAGAAACATGCAAAACTATTTTATGGACCAAACTATTATCTATGCTATTACGTGGTTTAGCCTAAGCCCTATTATGTCCCTTTTATGCCCAACTCATGAACCGTCAATTCCTGATGGGAAGCGCGAGTGTTATAAATAGATCTATTGGGAGTAACGTCCCCGTTCGGGTTGACCGGATAGGTAAACGAACGTATACCATGTCGAAACTACAAGTGTCTGGGATACACACTTGCCGGGCCACTGATATTTACATTGCTTCTAGAGCATGCACACAAGTTATAGCTTCGGTTGCATGAACTTAGTGCTAACGTAATAGACTGTATTTTTATATGCCATTGCATAGGTTGTAATGTTCATATGCTAAACTCATGGTCCAACTACTGATTTACTGCTTATTGATAAACCTATGAACTCACCAGCTTTTTGCTGACTTTTAAGCATGTTTTTCTCAGGTGTTTCAGCTGACTAATATGACAAGGTGGTGGCAGGGCAAGGGTCATAGATTACTGTCTGAATGCTGTGGTTTTTAATTATGACTTGTTGTTTTCTGGGACAACAGAAATTGTGGGCTTCACTTTATTAATTCGAAACAATGTTGTAAACAATATTTTCATGACTTAATCAATTACTAGTAAAACGGAGTATGTATTCCGTTCTTTGTTACCTAGTGTTGTGATTATCAATTTAGCAGCACCTCATGACCCGAATGCTTCCGCCATACCAGATTTTGGGGGTGTTACAGGGCAAGGGTGTACTAGAAACTGTTGGGGAAGAGGAAATTACTACAGCTGAAGATAGAGATGAGGGTAATGAAACTGAAGCAATTGATGTGAATGATGGAGAAGAGGCCAGTGAAAGTGAAACAAGTGATGATGGGAATGAAAGTGAATCAAGTGATGATGGGAATGACAGTGATGAGATAGTTGATAATGACAATCCATTGGAACATGTACATGTTGACATGGATATCTTTGACAAGGACAATGCTGATACAATAGGTCAAGATGCAAGAGAGTTTAATGCTGATGAAGATATAGAGGTGAATGTTGAAGTGATGGATAATGAAGAATTTGATAGTGCAGATGAACAAGATGGTTTAGACAGAGTTAGACAAAAGAAGTTAAAGCGGTTAAAGAAACAACACAAGCCTTTAACTGCTGGTGTGCACAAATACTACTTCTATGTTGGCCAACAGTTTGGGAGTAGAGAAGAGGTAAAAGAAAAGGGTTCACTTACACTCAATGGAAACTAGGAGAGAATTGTATTTCAAGAAGAATGATAAACAGATAGTTAGAGCTGAATGCAGGGGAATAATTCCTGTGTTTGAACCTACTAGTAATGATGGGATGAGTGAGGGTGCTGGGCCAAGCCAAGTTAGTGGGCTGATGAGTGTGTAATTACTCATCATTTTATACCTATAAAAGACACAAAAATGACCAAAAACACCCAAATAGATCAAATATTACTGTAAATATTCTTGGTTTGTGTTTTTATGTGTTTCAGGTACAAAAGGATTGAAAACAGGGCAAAAACAGAAAAAACCGAGCACAAGATTGGAAAATCGTGAAAAGTCGAGGACGGGGAAGAAATTTACGAGTTTGGACCGAGAAATTGCTCAAGTGTCAAAAGTCAACCTTCAAAGAAAATCAAAATGGCAGAATTGGCCCTTGGTGTAACTTTTCAGAAAGTGGCAAAATTGGTCCCTAAACCTTAACACTAATTCCATACCAAATCCTTAAACCTTAACCCAAAACAAATAAACCTTATCCCTTTAAATCCAAAATAACTAAAAAACCCAACCCTACCACTAAACCCAGCCCAACTCCACCATAAGCCCAAACCCCACCTCGTTTCTTATTTTAGTTAAAAACCAGGTTTGACCTGGTCAAACCCACCATCCCTTCCAAAACCATGCCCGCCAAAACCAATACCACCATTTTCCCACCTTCTCCCTGACATCAACCCACTCCCTATGCTTTTTCACTGCTACACGCCTTCCCCCCTCCTCACTTAGCTAATTCCCATGTACTATCTTCACGTGATGCAATGTCCAGCTAAAAATCCACTTAACAAGTTTTCCCGCCAATTTTGTATTCAACAGCTCAGATTGATTTTAAGCCATTCCAATGGCTGGGATTTACTCAGAGACACGTGGGAAGCCTTTTGAGTTATATAAAGCTCATTCAATCACAGACAAAAAGGAGTAACTAGGAGTAGAATAAATTTTAGTAGTCGTATTTTTAGTTTTAGTATGTATTCAGTTGAAATTTAAGTTCTTAAGTTTAATTCAAGCTCATTTAAGATTGTTTGTCTTTAATTTATCAAGCATTGTTCCAATTTCAAAGTTTAGTGAAATTTCAAATTCTCATGTTTTACTGTTGATCGAATTAAAACTCTTTAGTTGTTAAAAGAAATCACAAACTCTCATTCCTGTTAGAATAAGCTTGTATAAGCTTATTATAGCTTTTGTTATAGTTAAATTGGTTTAATTCACTTTTAATCTTAAATAGTCAAATAAAGTCAAAATTGCTTGTTAGCTTATTCTCAGTATTTAATTTCAGCTTATTTCCATTTATTTATGCTCAATATAGTTAGTATTACCTTACCTCAACTTTATTTGGTCTGAATATCATCAAAAGTCCAAAACAGCCCATCATAAGGACTGTTTGGCACAGCCCTTGAATGGGTCAAAAATGAGGAGCACTGTTCATGTGCACCCCCAAGATCTTTGGATATGGTTTAATTCAGGTTAGTTAAGTTATTTTTAAGTTGTTTTTAACTGTCTTTAAGGTTTTGATAGCATTAAGTTTGATTCCTAGATTTTAAGGTCCACACTGTTCTAATAAGCTCTTAAAGCTATAAGCTCAATCAGCACTTGTTTTTATGTTCTTTGTGTCCACTTTAGTCTACTTAATTGAGTTTTAAAGGCCTGGTATTAGTTGATTAGGTTTTGAGGTATTTTGCTCTCAACAGTGACTGCATCAGTTGAATTTACCTAGTTGCAGCCTTTTTCCTTGATTTTTAATTTGCCCAATATAAGTTGTTATAAGCTGGAATTTGGCACAGAGTTAGTTGGCTAGCTTATCTAGTTGTTTGTATTTTTTTTATATTTTTAGAATTAACTTTTAATAGCTTATTAGTGGCTTGAAATAGCCACATTTTCCCCTGCACCATCAGTAACATCAGTGGACTTTTTGCTTAATTTGCCTTTCTCAGTGCTTATTTATTGATTCTTGTTGCTTATTCAGTTATACTTTTAGCCTATTGTTAGTGATTTAGCCTTTTCAGTTCCTATAGTAGCTTATTAGCCCTTTTGCCTCATGGTTTGTGCTTATTTCCTTGCCATTGCTACTGATCATCCTTTATGGCTTATTCCTGAGCTTATTTGTGGTTTTCAGAAATAGTTGTAATTATAAATGTTGCTTATTTTCATGTGCTTAATTAGTTTTAAAAAGAAAAATTTTAAAAAAAAATGTTTTCAAAAAAGTGCAAGACCAGGGATTTGAACCCTGGTCTGCACAGTCACACAACACACACCTTACCACTGCGCCCTTGGGACTTGTCCTGATTTAGTTTGCATGATCAATTTATTTAACTTAGTTTTCCATTTTGCTTATCCGTATTGTTTAGCTTATTACCAGCTTATTGGGTTAAGCTGGGACCTTTTTAGCATTTTTCCTAGGATTGTCATATCATAAAGTACTTTCAGTAAAATTTTCAGATTTTTCTAAACTGTTTTAGTATTTTTAATAATTTAATTAGTTTAAAATAGTTTTTAATTCGTAGTAAATTAAATATTAATCAGAAAAATATAATCCTTTTTTTTTTTTAAATTTTCTTTTATCATTTAGAACCTAGGAAAAATAGATTTGTACCCGTAGAGTTATTATTTCATCATTTTGAAGGTTTTAATTCGTTTGTAGATTTTCTTTACGTTTTTAATCACGCGTTCTTTAGATTATCGTTTTCCTTACCTATTTAGTCGTTTTTAATTTATGTTCACTTATCTTAGTTTAAAATCCCAAAACCTCATTATTTTCACTATTCATCACACGCAATCACGAATCGAGATCACATAATTCCATTCAATCCTTCGTTGGGGATAACGACTCGAGTTTACATATTTCCTTTGTAAATCTTTGGAGAAAAATATACATTGATTCCAACGAATCAATTTTTGGCGCCGCTGCTGGGGAAGGCTTGAAGTGAATTTTTGATTCCCGTTTTGTTGATCCGTGTTTTGAAGACCCTTCCCCGTGAAGTTATCGTTTTCTCTCGTAAATATTTTCTTATAAAAACCCAAAAAGATTTTCTTTTTAAATTTATTTTCCTTTTTCCATTTGTGTTTTTCAAAAATGTTTCTAAAAATACAAAAATATTATTCTTATTCCTCTTATTCGTTTAATTCTTTATCTCACCCTCTATCCGTTTAATTCTTTTTATGTCTTCATCTTACCATTATGGTTGTGAATGGTGTGGGGGACCTCCAAATGGTGGAAATTGCCCCGGTTGTAGCATTGTAAATTCGGGAAACGGGTTTGTCTATGACCAAAATCCCTACAATGAAACAACCAATTTCCTTAACCAACCCCCACACCATGAGATGGAAACATATTCTTCTGAATATTGTGGAAGTTTTCCTCATCCGGAATTTGATTGTCGAATGGGAGACATGCTTGTCTATGAGCACGACCCTTATAACAATCAGACATCATCCGGATTTAACCAACCTTCACAATACACAACCCCTCAGCACCTTCTTCAAAACGAGTTAACCAGAGCTGAATTAATTAGTAAAATGATTATTGCTCAAAATCAACTCAACACGAATTTTCAAACTGAAATAAACGGTCTTAAGGAGATGGTTCTTAGAAAACAAAATCCTCCTATTAACTTATATTACTCAGAAGAGAGTGATGAGGAGGAAGAAGAGAACCCAAAGATCAATCCACTTGTTGAAAACCCTTCAGATACCTTTTTAATGGGGGACAAGGAAGTCGAAATCAATCCTCTTGAGGAAATTGATGACCTTGTTCCAATCCCAATGGTGTCCAAGGAACCTTGTGATCTTCCTGATTCTACTTCTCACACATTCGATATGACTATCACAAATCCTTTATTTAATTTTGATTCTGAATTTACTCTAATTTCAGATAATCAAATTTTTGAAAGTGATGAGTCAGATACGGAGACAATAATGGACGAGGTGCAATCTTCTAGCATACAAAGTACAACACATGTCCCACCTCCGTATATCCTTCCAGAGCCTAAGCTTAAAGACGCTCTTCATAAGAGTGATTATCTTCTCGAGGAGTTCACCGATGAACTCACTCACATTGATCCCATCCCACCGGGGGATGAAGATAAGAGCTTCAATTTTGAATCAGATCTGAGAGAATTGGAAGTTTTGATAAGTCATGATCAGTCAACAAATTGTGTCTCTAGTCTAGGGGAGTTCGCCGATGAACTCTCTCACATCATATCTCCGCCAGAGTATTATTACTCTAAGGACTCGGAGGGAGACGTGATCTATAGTGAGCAGTTGCTTATTAAAGACACAATCCCGAATCTCCATCCTGAGGTGCTTTTAGATCATGGCTTTAAAAGCTTAAATGACAAATCTGATAATGATGACGATTATATCATAATTGTTATCGGGATCTTTCTACCTTTCTTCACATATAAGGTAGCTTGTCCTTTCCTTCACTCGTTCGGGAGTGAAGACACCATTTTTGACCCCGGCATCTCAATTTATCATTCTTTTGAGCCGGATGTATCTTATCGGAGTGGAACTTTCAAGAACTTCAATGTTTATCCAAACATTTCGAATGAAAGTCCGATGGAGATTTTCTCTTCCACATGCTTCCCCATGGACCAATGAATTCGGGGTCGAGTCAAGCTAGTGACTCGGTTAACAAAAACATTAGCACCACATGGGTGACAACCCATGTTTCTGACTTCTTTCTATTTTCTGACACTAAGTGTGGGGGGATTCCTCTACTGTGCTTTGTTTGTGTGTTGTTTGCTCTTGTTTGCAGGTTTCCCTTAGATCGTGATGATTGATGCGCCTGTTTTCAATCCAGCCGCCCAATATCCGATCTTTTTGCTAACGTTTATCTAGGGATATCTTTTTAAATCCTGTTTGTGAAAAAAGAGAATTTTGTCACACACTTGGCTATTAGTATTACCTTTTTACGTTCTAAGTGTCGGCATAATAGCCGGTACTTTGAATATTGAGGGAAATATTCAATTCTAAGTGTGTGGGGGGAGGGGGAATTCTCGCGAATTTTGTCACATGTGTACCTTCTAGTGCCCTAGTACCCCCGTTTTGGCCAAAATTAAAAAAAAAATCGTTTTTAGATAAGAAATTGCAATAAAAAAAAAGTGTTTAGTCTTGATTAGGTTAGAACAAGGGGAATCCTGACTCTGCTAGAGTGTTGATCTGGCTGCTCCCTTAACGGTTAGACTAAGGTTTTACAATTTGTGCAAATGAAAATGCTAAGCTTAGAATAGTTGGTTTTCTTTAGAGCTTATATAAGTAATCTATGGCATTTCCTCCCAGGAGATAACTAATCTGACTTAATAAGTGCTTATTTTCAAACATTTGAACACACAAAATCATTCTTTTCATACGATTTGGAAAAATACTAGTTCAAAGATTTATTTAAACTTCGGAACAAGCATATGTCATAGTTGCAAAAGTTAAGTAATAAATGTATGTGCTAAAAAAGCTACGGTTCAAGATCGGCCCTTGGATCCTTATTTCCGGAAGGCGTATAGGTCTTGGCTACCCTCTTACACCGGCTCTTGGACCTCTAATTCAGGAATGTGTGAGGTCTTGGTCTAAAGCCCTTGGATCCTCATTTCACGAATGTTTAGAGTCTTGGAACTCTCCGTTGTAACGGCCCTTGGATCCTTTATTCCGGAAGGTGTAAGGTCTTGGTTCCCGTGAAACTCCGTTAGTTTATGTTGCACAAGTAAAAAAAAAAAAAAAAAATGAAAAGGAAAAAATAAAATAAAATGGAATGATATTACAAAATGCAATAAGTTTTTATGTGTTGAATAAAGTTTTGAAACTTGCTTGTTATAAATTTTAAATCTATCTTTCAACTAGTATTAGTCAAAATCTTATAAAAACGTCGATTTTTGTGATCAAAATTTTGAAAATCAAGCACATTCACCTAACTTGAATAAATATGGGAGTGAAAAGTTAAGTTTCGGCTTACATAGATTATTAGTATAAGTAGTGTTGGCATTTTACAAAAACATTTGCACATTGAGTTTAGGCTTAGTTGGGAGTATAAAAAAGAGGATGACGATTACAATTCCCTGGAGACACCCATTTTGTGTGAATCCCGTTCCATGATACCATTTTTGGAAATCAAGCATGTTATCTATTTTTGTTATAGTTTAAATTTCTTACATTTTAATAAAAAGTCGAAACGGGGTATAATTGGTATTCTTTTGATCCTTTCATTACTTCATATGATCGGATTGCTAGGGACTAGCAATAGTTTAGTGTGGGGGATTGATGAGTGTGTAAATACTCATCATTTTATACCCATAAAAGACACAAAAATGACCAAAAACACCCAAATAGATCAAATATTACTGCAAATATTCTTGGTTTGTGTTTTTATGTGTTTCAGGTACAAAAGGATTGAAAACAGGGCAAAAACAGACAAAACCGAGCACAAGATTGGAAAATCGTGAAAAGCCGAGGACGGGGAAGAAATTTACGAGTTTGGACCGAGAAATTGCTCAAGTGTCAAAAGTCAACCTTCAAAGAAAATCAAAATGGAAGAATTGGCCCTTGGTGTAACTTTTCAGAAAGTGGCAAAATTGGTCCCTAAACCTTAACACTAATTCCATACCAAATCCTTAAACCTTAACCCAAAACAAATAAACCTTATCCCTTTAAATCCAAAATAACTAAAAAACCCAACCCTACCACTAAACCCAGCCCAACTCCACCATAAGCCCAAACCCCACCCCGTCTCTTATTTTAGTTAAAAACCAGGTTTGACCTGGTCAAACCCACCATCCCTTCCAAAACCATGCCCGCCAAAACCAATACCACCATTTTCCCACCTTCTCCCTGACATCAACCCACTCCCCATGCTTTTTCACTGCTACACGCCTTCCCCCCTCCTCACTTAGCTAATTCCCATGTACTATCTTCACGTGATGCAATGTCCAGCTGGAAATCCACTTAACAAGTTTTCCCGCCAATTTTGTATTCAACAGCTCAGATTGATTTTAAGCCATTCCAATGGCTGGGATTTACTCAGAGACACGTGGGAAGCCTTTTGAGTTATATAAAGCTCATTCAATCACAGAAAAAAAGGAGTAACTAGGAGTAGAATAAATTTTAGTAGTCGTATTTTTAGTTTTAGTATGTATTCAGTTGAAATTTAAGTTCTTAAGTTTAATTCAAGCTCATTTAAGATTGTTTGTCTTTAATTTATCAAGCATTGTTCCAATTTCAAAGTTTAGTGAAATTTCAAATTCTCATGTTTTACTATTGATCGAATTAAAACTCTTTAGTTGTTAAAAGAAATCACAAACTCTCATTCCTGTTAGAATAAGCTTGTATAAGCTTATTATAGCTTTTGTTACAGTTAAATTGGTTTAATTCACTTTTAATCTTAAATAGTCAAATAAAGTCAAAATTGCTTGTTAGCTTATTCTCAGTATTTAATTTCAGCTTATTTCCATTTATTTATGCTCAATATAGTTAGTATTACCTTACCTCAACTTTATTTGGTCTGAATATCATCAAAAGTCCAAAACAGCCCATCATAAGGACTGTTTGGCACAGCCCTTGAATGGGTCAAAAATGAGGAGCACTGTTCATGTGCACCCCCAAGATCTTTGGATATGGTTTAATTCAGGTTAGTTAAGCTATTTTTAAGTTGTTTTTAACTGTCTTTAAGGTTTTGATAGCATTAAGTTTGATTCCTAGATTTTAAGGTCCACACTGTTCTAATAAGCTCTTAAAGCTATAAGCTCAATCAGCACTTGTTTTTATGTTCTTTGTGTCCACTTTAGTCTACTTAATTGAGTTTTAAAGGCCTGGTATTAGTTGATTAGGTTTTGAGGTATTTTGCTCTCAACAGTGACTGCATCAGTTGAATTTACCTAGTTGCAGCCTTTTTCCTTGATTTTTAATTTGCCCAATATAAGTTGTTATAAGCTGGAATTTGGCACAGAGTTAGTTGGCTAGCTTATCTAGTTGTTTGTATTTTTTTTATATTTTTAGAATTAACTTTTAATAGCTTATTAGTGGCTTGAAATAGCCACATTTTCCCCTGCACCATCAGTAACATCAGTGGACTTTTTGCTTAATTTGCCTTTCTCAGTGCTTATTTATTGATTCTTGTTGCTTATTCAGTTATACTTTTAGCCTATTGTTAGTGATTTAGCCTTTTCAGTTCCTATAGTAGCTTATTAGCCCTTTTGCCTCATGGTTTGTGCTTATTTCCTTGCCATTGCTACTGATCAGCCTTTATGGCTTATTCCTGAGCTTATTTGTGGTTTTCAGAAATAGTTGTAATTATAAATGTTGCTTATTTTCATGTGCTTAATTAGTTTTAAAAAGAAAAATTAAAAAAAAAATGTTTTCAAAAAAGTGCAAGACCAGGGATTCGAACCCTGGTCTGCACAGTCACACAACACACACCTTACCACTACGCCCTTGGGACTTGTCCTGATTTAGTTTGCATGATCAATTTATTTAACTTAGTTTTCCATTTTGCTTATCCGTATTGTTTAGCTTATTACCATCTTATTGGGTTAAGCTGGGACCTTTTTAGCATTTTTCCTAGGATTGTCATATCATAAAGTACTTTCAGTAAAATTTTCAGATTTTTCTAAACTGTTTTAGTATTTTTAATAATTTAATTAGTTTAAAATAGTTTTTAATTCGTAGTAAATTAAATATTAATCAGAAAAATATAATCCTTTTTTTTTTTAAATTTTCTTTTATCATTTAGAACCTAGGAAAAATAGATTTGTACACGTAGAGTTATTATTTCATCATTTTGACATTTTTAATTCGTTTGTAGATTTTCTTTACGTTTTTAATCACGCGTTCTTTAGATTATCGTTTTCCTTACCTATTTAGTCGTTTTTAATTTATGTTCACTTATCTTAGTTTAAAATCCCAAAACCTCATTATTTTCACTATTCATCACACGCAATCACGAATCGAGATCACATAAGTCCATTCAATCCTTCGTTGGGGATAACGACTCGGGTTTACATATTTCCTTTGTAAATCTTTGGAGAAAAATATACATTGATTCCAACGAATCAGTGGGCCAAATAGTAAAGTTGGGTCCAGTCCAAAACAAAAGTGGACAAAGTCCAAAATTAGATCTGAGTGTAGTCCAAAAAGTGGGTCTAAGTCAAAATCAAGTGGTAGGAAACCTAATTTAAGGAAGATAGCAACCAATCAGTGCCCTTGGGCTCTACATGTTTCAAAGCTAGGTGATAC
The DNA here is from genome assembly GCA_021014915.2 of Artemisia tridentata subsp. tridentata. Classification (NCBI taxonomy): domain Eukaryota; kingdom Viridiplantae; phylum Streptophyta; class Magnoliopsida; order Asterales; family Asteraceae; genus Artemisia; species Artemisia tridentata. Next base: position 433,940,304 of record CP139508.1, read on the forward strand.
AGAAACATGGCTAGTTAAGACTTATGATGATGAACATAGGTGCTTGCAATCAAGAAAGATTAAATATTGCACTGCTACTTTCTTGTCTGAAGGAATCATGGATCAAATAGAGACAAATCCAGAAATTCCCATCAAAGCCATTCAAGATCAACTTCAAAAGAAGTATCAAGTAGAGATATCTAGAATGAAAGCCTTTAAGACAAAATCCATCATGTGAGAGGGGATTACATTACTCAATATCATTTGCTAAGGAACTATGTTTTGGAACTATATGAGAGTAATCCTAACACAACTGTTAGGATTGGGGTTAAATCAGAGCCAAACTACACTTGTCCAACAAGAACTTTCAAAAGGATCTATGTATGTTTAGGTGCAGCAAAAACAGGATTTAAGGCAGGTTTGAGGGATTTCCTTGGGTTGGATGGGGCATTCATGAAAGGTCCATTCCCAGGTCAACTTTTGACTGTAGTGGGTGTGGATTCCAATAATGGAATATATCCAGTGGCATATGGAGTTGTGGAAGCAGAGTCAAAAGACTCTTGGATTTGGTTTCTTGGACACCTCAAAGAAGATCTAAAGCTGCAAGATAACTCCAACTTCACTTTCATTAGTGATAGGCAGAAGGTACAGAGTATATATTATTTTTTTTGTTTAGTATATATATACATTTTTTTTTTGCCTTATTGATCTGCTATTAACATGTTACTGTAAAACAGGGCATAATACCTGCAATTGCAGCCTTGTTTCCAGCAGCTGAGCACAAGTTTTGCCTTAGACATATTCATGAAAATACGAAGTTAAGGTGGGCTGGGACAGCATACAAAGACTTGTTGTGGAGGTGTGCTACAGCTTTGACCATACCTCAGTTCCAAGCAGAAATGGACATACTTAAAGAATTCAACAATGACTGTTATGATTGGTTATGTAAGATTCCTCCACAACACTGGGCAAGATCACACTTCTCTGGTAAGCATACTAGTCTTTTTTTCTTCTTCTTATTGTTGTGTAATTGATATGCAGTAATCCTTGTTTTAAATATTTCTTATTTTTTGTTAAAAACAGGGAGACCAAAAACTGACATGTTGTTGAACAACATGTGTGAAGTATTGAATGGTCAACTGTTAGATGGTAGGGATAGGCCTATAATTAGTACACTAGAGTATGCAAGGGACTATATGATGAAGAGAATAGTAGTTGTAAAACAGTTACAAGCAAAATGTGTTGGACCTTTAACACCTACTGCAACCAAACTTTTTCAAGCTATCAAAGATGAAGCTAGTGAGTACACTGCAACTTGGAATGGTGGGCATTTGTATGGGGTTTCTGGTCCATGGCAAGATCAGCAGGTTGTTAATGTACTTAATAGGACTTGTAGTTGTAGGAAGTGGGAATTGACAGGCATGCCATGCAAGCATGTTGTGGCTGTTAATTGGAACATGGCAGCTAACAGAATGGAGGTGGGTTTACCTGAAAGCTGGGTGCATCCTTGCTATAGATTAGATACATGGAGGGCAGCCTACAGTCACCACATCAATCCTATTAGAGGAAAGATCTTATGGCCAAAGTCTACAATTCCAACTACCATTATTCCTCCAAAGCATCACCCACAGATTGGAAGGCCACGAAAAAAGAGAAAGAAGTCTGTTGGAGAAGACATTCCCATGGTTAATAATGGTAAGCTGTCAAGGAGGTCAAAGACTGTCACATGTAAGTTGTGCAAGAACAAGGGTCACAATAAAAGAAGTTGCAAAGGTGCTACAACTGGAGGAAGTAAAACCACCAAATCTGCAAATGTTGGTGCTAAGAGGAAAAAGACAACTGATGGGTCAAGTGCTTCAAATGTTGGTGCTAGGAAGAAGAAGACATTGCATTTTGAAGAACCTTCTCAAACTGCTCATTCAACTCAAACAACTCAAGCATCTCAAACTGTTGCAGCTGACATGAGAAAGAACAAAGGGAAGGCTGTGGCAGATTCATCCCAGGCATCAGGAAATCATGTTAAGAGGTCAAACAGGTAGGTTTTAAAGCTTGGATAGTTCCAGTTTTCATGCTTTTTCTTTTGGTTTAATGGTGTTGTGTATGCACCCAAGTCTTTGGACAAGTATTAGTACTTTTATGTTTAAATTTCTCTGCACTTAACTGTTTGGTTTGTATGCACTTACAACCTGTAATGGTGTTCTTTTGGTACCAAACAATTCCAAGCAGAAATGCTTTTATGTTATCCAAGTATTTGTTAAATGTGATGCATTGCAACTGTATTTGATTAAGTATTATCTGTTTTTGGTTGTGAGGTATTGCAAGTGTGTTTGACAAAGTCATATTTGACCCTTTTGCAGTCAATGCAAATTAACCCATTTACTCACCCATAGGTTAAAAATTGCAGTCAATGCATACTCACCTAGGTGTTACACCCGTACCCCGACAAGGTACCATTAATATAAATATTATGTTATGCAAATGTGTTGGGGATATTTTATAACTAAGGTGTAGTTAAATGAGAAATATAGAACTTAAAGGACTATTATTGCCAAGAGGCTAAAGATACAACTAACTCCATATTAAATAAGCAAGACTTGGAATTGTCTGGAAATCTTGAGCTAGTTCTAGTTGGGTCGACACTTAGCAAGAAAAAGGAGGGAAGACTAGAAATCTTCATCTAACCCATTCTAGCTATCAAGAAGTGATCAAAAGGCATAAGAGAAACCTTAATTGTGTTCCTTTCAACAAGTAAGTAACTTTTCCCAATTTTGAAAATTAGGGTTCATATGGTGGGTTTTGAGGATTATGGTAAAAAGTGGTGAAATGATGATCTCCTTAGTTAGATAGTTGCTAATTGTAGTTAATCTTGTGATAGGAAGCATTTATAGAAGCCCATTCAAGTCAAGTAGGAAGCTAGTAGGAGTAGAGGTAAGTATATGAGTATAATCTTTGTAATGTTATGTTATTAATGTCATGGTTGTGTTAATGTGATGTTTTATGGAGCTTGTAAAGATGTGTTAGCTTGGATCCAATGCTAGACTTGAAATGTTATATGTAAATTTTACTTACTTGGTTAAGGTAAGTAATAACCCCACTTTATGCTCCTTGTAAATGTTATGATTGGTGGTAATCACCAATCTTGTGTAAATGTGATGTTGATTATATCTTATATACTTACTAAGCATTTTCGCTTACGTTTGAAGTTAATGTTATCTTTGTAGGTTCTAGCGGTGGAAGTAAAGGTAAGGATTTGGCGTAGTTGTAGATTGGAAGTAAGTAGGAAGGTATATAGAAGCTAGCTTAGAAGATCGGATCTCTTTTGGACCAAGCGTATTGAAGTTGGAAGCCCCAAGTGTTCTTTTGGTGTCGTGGGTACACTTCTTTTATATGGTCATTTTGTTAGTTTTCGGTCTTGTCTTGATGTCTAAATTATGGGTCAATTAAGTGTGTAAGTCATGAAGTTCCTAATGTACATGTTGGTAGTTTAAGTACTCATTAAGGGGCGTTTGGTACGAACATGATTCTACCCATTTTGAAAAGTTAACGGGTCATGTATGCATGGAACGCCTTTGATATGCTAATATAATGGTTATGGTCAAGTTATTGTGAATTGATAGTGGTATAAATGGTCTTGTAGTGTAATGGGTCATTGTGGGTAATTATGCATACCCGTCGAATTTGGAGGTACTATTCCGGGTGATCGAACGGGTAATGTTTTTGCATGAAATTAATCTTACGGACATACTTAAGTATTCTGGAAAGTTTCGTGAAGTTTCGAGTCCGGGAGGTCGGGTTTCCAGCCGAGGATTTTGGATGTTTTTGGAATTGTCTAATTTGATCAGTAGGGTCTGTCCAGATTTCTGTGATGCAGGGTAGATACGGCGCATCTCTTATGAGATACGGCGTATCATGTGATGCGTCGCATCTCCTGTTGTGATGCGGCGCAACGTAGCCATTTTCTTGTAAATTTCGGTCTCAGTGGGTCGATGCGGCGTATCTAATTCAATAGATGCGGCGTATTCGTGTTTAAGATAATACGGCGTATCACTTTATATAGATACGGCGCATTGTCTCTCAGCCTCAATGCGGCGTATCCCTAAAAATGGATGCGGCGTATCTTGGCCTCAGAAGGGTTGTCTGTTTGTTTTTAGCAAAGTTGTGTCAAATGTTTTGAAGAGTCTTCGTGTAGATATTCTTGCAAGAGTGTGTAAAATGTTATAAGTTATATGTTATGGTCATTTCATGAAGAATATGTATGAGTTCAATGTAGTCAATCGTTTCCGCGTTCAAAGTTCAAAATTTTTGGTCTAATTGGGCACGGGGCGTTACAACTTGGTATCAGAGCTTCGGTCTAAGAGATTTAGGATTTCTTTTTAGGATTTCCTAGACTTAGGCCTTGGATAGATGCGGTTAGAGCTAGTGTTTGTTATTTATGTATTGTTTGGATGGTTTTGAGGACCCATATGTTCAATATTTCCATGACTACGCCTGGCCACCGTAGTAATGAAAATACGGGACATATGTGAAATTGAAATCATTTAGATTATACATGAGTGACAAGCTAGGGTGCTAGAATAAGATGGAAATGTCATTCATGCATTGGTTAAGTATTTATAATTGTGTTTAATGTTGTGAATTGCTAATTTTCAGTAAGAAGAAATGGAGACCCCTCACCCGAAGGAAGTCGCGAAATCCACGGCTTCCAAACATGCCGAAACTTCGGCAAGTGATCCGGGCAATGCTAGTAAGGATAGTGAAAGTTCTTCCTCAAACTCCGGAGGCCCTGACTTTAGAGGCTTCACGGGAGATGAAATGAAAGCTCTAGATATAATATTAGCAAAAAGGGTGGGTAAGGCTATTAAGCGAGCAATGCCTTACTATGTTCAACAAACGACGCAAAATCTTAAGGAGCTAATGAAGGAAGAGTTTAAGGCATTTAAGAAAGAATGTGGTCCGACAAAAGAACCTAGGAATGACAAAGCTACTTACCGGGATTTTACGGCTTGTGTTGTGCCACAATTTACCGGTGTTCTTGATCCCATTGTTAGTAATAGATGGATTACGACGGTGGAAGGTGCTTTTCGTACAAGTGGTTGTGAAGAAAGGAAGAAGGTTATTTATGCTACTAACTTTCTTCGTGATAGTGCGAAGACTTGGTGGGAGGGAAAGGTGTGCGAAAAAGGTGAACCTTGGGTAGAAACTTGTACATGGAAAGAATTCAAGGAGTTGTTTAGTGCCGAGTATGCTCCGGTTGAAGAGGTGGACAAAATTCGAGAGAAATTCCAATCTCTCACTCAAACTAACGAGACGGTGAATGAGATGTGGAGGATGTTTAATGATATGATTCCTTATTGTCCCGAATATCTTGGGAATGACAAGCTAAAGGTTGACAAGTTCCAAAGGATGCTTAAGGATGACATTCGTGAAGTGATTTCACCGTTCAAATGTACTACGTTGGATGATCTTTTGAGTAGGGCTAGGGTAAAAGAAGCGGACTTACTTAGGAGAAAGGAGAAGGAGGCGAAAGAATCAAAGAGGAAACTAGAGTTTGCGGATAAGGATGGAAAGAAAGCTAAATTTGACCATGGTAAGAAGAATGCGGGAAACAAAACTAAGGTAGCATGTTCTAAGTGTGGTAAGTTTCATCTTAGGGAGTGTAGGCGTAACACGCCGGGTTGTTACAAATGTGGAGCCTTAGATCATCAAAGCAAGGATTGTACCAAGCCGATGATAGTATGCTATGGGTGTAATGGGATAGGGCATAGGTTGAGGGATTGCCCGAAAACAAAGGCGATTGAAGCAAAGCCTTTGAGAACCGTCAAGCAAGAGAAAGTGGAGACTCCAAAACCAACAGCTCGAGTCTATCAAATGGGTGTTGAAGAAGCCAAATCGGGGACCGATGTCATCACAGGTATTCATCTTGTAAATTCCATACCCGCTCGGGTTTTGTATGATTCGGGTGCTAGTGTTTCTTTCGTGTCTTATGATTTTAGCAAGCAAATAACTTCCCCACTAGCTAAACTTCCTATACCCCTAAAAGTTGAAATAGCCGATAGTAGAATCGTTGTTGTGTCTAATGTATATCGAGACGTAGAGATAGAGATCGATGAAAGTGTCTTTAAGATCGACTTAATTCCCATTATGCTCGGGGAATTTGACATTATTATCGGTATGGATTGGCTTGATAAATATAACGCGGCTATCCTTTGTAGCCAAAAGATCATTAGAGTTGTGAATCCTAGCGGTCGTGAAATGATTATTTATGGGGATAAAAGAAAAGGTGAACTAAAGTTGTGTACCGTGATGAAGGCTAGGAGGTATTTATCACGTGGGTGTTATGCCTTTATGGCTCACGTGGTGGATACAAGCTTTGAGAAGAAAAATATCGATGATGTTCCGGTTGTGAATGAATTTCGTGATGTTTTTCCGGAAGACTTGCCGGGTATCCCACCCGAAAGGCAAGTCGAATTTCGTATTGATCTTGTTCCAGGTGCTACACCTATCGCTAAAACTCCCTATCGTCTAGCTCCATCCGAAATGAAAGAATTAATGAGTCAACTTCAAGAATTGCTTGACAAGGGTTTCATTCGTCCTAGTAGTTCGCCATGGGGAGCACCAATCTTGTTCGTTAAAAAGAAAGACGGTAGTATGCGAATGTGCATTGACTACCGCGAATTAAATAAAGTCACGGTGAAAAATGTGTATCCGTTACCAAGAATCGATGACCTTTTTGATCAACTTCAAGGTGCGAGGTGGTTTTCCAAGATCGATCTCCGTTCGGGTTATCATCAATTGAAAGTTCGAGAAGAAGACATTCCTAAGACGGCTTTTAGAACCCGATATGGACATTACGAGTTTACGGTTATGCCATTTGGTCTTACGAACGCACTTGCGGTTTTCATGGATCTCATGAACCGTGTATGTAGATCGATGTTGGATAAATTTGTTATAGTGTTCATTGATGATATCCTTATCTATTCTAAGAGCAAAAAAGATCACGAGCTTCATCTTCGAGAAATTCTTGAAACATTGAGAAAAGAAAGGTTGTATGCTAAATTCTCGAAATGTGAATTTTGGTTGCAAGAAGTTCAGTTCCTTGGTCACGTTATTAACGCTGATGGTATCAAAGTCGATCCTTCAAAGGTAGAAGCCGTAATGAAATGGCATGCACCAAGGAATGTTGGTGAAATTCGAAGTTTTCTTGGTCTTGCGGGATATTATAGGAGGTTTATTCAAGACTTCTCCAAAATTTCATCGTCTTTAACGAAACTTACTAAGAAGAATGCTACCTTCGAGTGGGGTGAAGAACAAGACAAAGCCTTTTGTACTCTACGAAGGAAATTGTGTGAAGCACCGGTTCTAGTATTACCGGAGGGGACCGAAGATATGGTGGTTTATAGCGACGCGTCTTATTCCGGTCTTGGATGTGTTCTTATGCAAAGGGGAAGAGCGATTGCTTACGCCTCGAGACAATTAAAGAAGCACGAAGAAAATTACGCGACTCACGATCTTGAGTTTGCGGCTGTGGTTTTTGCTTTAAAACTTTGGAGGCATTATTTGTATGGTGTCAAGTTTGTAATTTACACCGACCATCGAAGCCTTTAGTATTTCCTTGATAAGAAAGATCCCAACATGAGACAACGAAGATGGTTAGACTTGTTAAAGGATTATGATTGCGAGATTCGCTACCATCCGGGTAAAGCGAATGTGGTGGCGGATGCATTGAGCCGAAAGGATCAAAATGAGGTTACCAAAATTCATTCCTTGAGAATGGTTGTCACCACCGACCTTTTTGATAAAATCAAGTTAGCTCAAGAGGAGGCATTGAAAGAAGAAAATAGGGAAGGTGAGCGTATCACTTCCTACATTCCACATCTCGAAGAAGATAGTCGAGGAATTAAAACTCGGTATGGAAGGGTTTATATCCCTTTTCGTAGCAGCATCAAAGAATTGATTCTAGAGGAAGCGCACAAGTCAAAATATTCTATTCATCCGGGGGCTACAAAGATGTACCGCGATTTGAAGAAGAACTATTGGTGGCCGGGTATGAAAAGAGATTGTGTAAAGTACGTTGAGAAGTGTTTGACTTGTCTAAAAGTCAAAGCCGAGCATCAAAAACCGTATGGAAAAGTTCAACCTTTAGATATTCCGGTTTGGAAGTGGGAAAAGATCACGATGGACTTCATTACGAAATTGCCAAGGACGAAAAAGAAGAACGACACGATTTGGGTTATAGTAGATCGTCTAACCAAGAGTGCTCACTTTATTCCAATCCAAGAAAATATGCCCGTTCATAAGCTAGCAAAGATTTACGTTAACGAGATAATCGCACGTCATGGGGTGCCTATTTCTATAGTCTCCGATAGAGACGGGCGTTTCACCTCAAATTTTTGGCAAGATTTCCAAGAAGAATTGGGTACGAAACTTCATATGAGCACGGCCTTTCATCCTCAAACCGATGGGCAAAGTGAGAGGACGATTCAAACTTTGGAAGATATGTTGCGAGCTTGTGTGATTGATTTTGGAGGCAATTGGGACGATCATTTACCGTTAGCCGAATTCGCCTATAATAATAGTTACCATGCAAGCATAGATATGCCGCCCTATGAAATGCTTTATGGTAGAAGGTGTAGGACACCCGTGTGTTGGGAAGAAGTCGGAAGGAGGGAATTGGCAAGCACGGATGTAGTGTTGGCTACAACGGAAAAGATAGAGACGATTCGTGCAAGACTTAAGGCGGCACAAGATAGGTGGAAAAGTTATGCCGATAACCGAAGAAGACCAATCGAATTCGAGGTGGGTGATCTTGTTATGTTAAAGGTTTCCCCGTGGAAAGGCGTTTTTAGATTTAAGAACAAAGGGAAACTTAGTCCTCGGTTTGTAGGACCTTTCAAAATCTTGAAGCGAGTAGGCGAAGTAGCATATGTGTTAGAATTACCCGAAGAAATGAGAGGTATTCACAATACGTTTCACGTGTCATACTTGAGAAAGTGTTTGGCGAATGAAGCGAGTGTAGTCACCTTAGACGACATTGAAATTGATCCGGAGTTGCTTTCGCAAGAGGATGAACCGGAAGCTATATTAGGAAGAAAAGTGAGGCAACTAAGGAATAAGGAGATCCCGTTGGTAAAAGTGCAATGGAGACATCGTAAGGGTACAAGCATTAGGTGGGAGACAGAAGCAAAAATGAGGAACAAGTATCCTCATTTATTTCAAGAGTAGAGTTCGGGGACGAACTCTCATTTTAAGGAGGGGAGAATTGTTACACCCGTACCCCGACAAGGTACCATTAATATAAATATTATGTTATGCAAATGTGTTGGGGATATTTTATAACTAAGGTGTAGTTAAATGAGAAATATAGAACTTAAAGGACTATTATTGCCAAGAGGCTAAAGATACAACTAACTCCATATTAAATAAGCAAGACTTGGAATTGTCTGGAAATCTTGAGCTAGTTCTAGTTGGGTCGACACTTAGCAAGAAAAAGGAGGGAAGACTAGAAATCTTCATCTAACCCATTCTAGCTATCAAGAAGTGATCAAAAGGCATAAGAGAAACCTTAATTGTGTTCCTTTCAACAAGTAAGTAACTTTTCCCAATTTTGAAAATTAGGGTTCATATGGTGGGTTTTGAGGATTATGGTAAAAAGTGGTGAAATGATGATCTCCTTAGTTAGATAGTTGCTAATTGTAGTTAATCTTGTGATAGGAAGCATTTATAGAAGCCCATTCAAGTCAAGTAGGAAGCTAGTAGGAGTAGAGGTAAGTATATGAGTATAATCTTTGTAATGTTATGTTATTAATGTCATGGTTGTGTTAATGTGACGTTTTATGGAGCTTGTAAAGATGTGTTAGCTTGGATCCAATGCTAGACTTGAAATGTTATATGTAAATTTTACTTACTTGGTTAAGGTAAGTAATAACCCCACTTTATGCTCCTTGTAAATGTTATGATTGGTGGTAATCACCAATCTTGTGTAAATGTGATGTTGATTATATCTTATATACTTACTAAGCGTTTTCGCTTACGTTTGAAGTTAATGTTATCTTTGTAGGTTCTAGCGGTGGAAGTAAAGGTAAGGATTTGGCGTAGTTGTAGATTGGAAGTAAGTAGGAAGGTATATAGAAGCTAGCTTAGAAGATCGGATCTCTTTTGGACCAAGCGTATTGAAGTTGGAAGCCCCAAGTGTTCTTTTGGTGTCGTGGGTACACTTCTTTTATATGGTCATTTTGTTAGTTTTTGGTCTTGTCTTGATGTCTAAATTATGGGTCAATTAAGTGTGTAAGTCATGAAGTTCCTAATGTACATGTTGGTAGTTTAAGTACTCATTAAGGGGCGTTTGGTACGAACATGATTCTACCCATTTTGAAAAGTTAACGGGTCATGTATGCATGGAACGCCTTTGATATGCTAATATAATGGTTATGGTCAAGTTATTGTGAATTGATAGTGGTATAAATGGTCTTGTAGTGTAATGGGTCATTGTGGGTAATTATGCATACCCGTCGAATTTGGAGGTACTATTCCGGGTGATCGAACGGGTAATGTTTTTGCATGAAATTAATCTTACGGACATACTTAAGTATTCTGGAAAGTTTCGTGAAGTTTCGAGTCCGGGAGGTCGGGTTTCCAGCCGAGGATTTTGGATGTTTTTGGAATTGTCTAATTTGATCAGTAGGGTCTGTCCAGATTTCTGTGATGCAGGGTAGATACGGCGCATCTCTTATGAGATACGGCGTATCATGTGATGCGGCGCATCTCCTGTTGTGATGCGGCGCAACGTAGCCATTTTCTTGTAAATTTCGGTCTCAGTGGGTCGATGCGGCGTATCTAGTTCAATAGATGCGGCGTATTCGTGTTTAAGATAATACGGCGTATCACTTTATATTGATACGGCGCATTGTCTCTCAGCCTCAATGCGGCGTATCCCTAAAAATGGATGCGGCGTATCTTGGCCTCAGAAGGGTTGTCTGTTTGTTTTTAGCAAAGTTGTGTCAAATGTTTTGAAGAGTCTTCGTGTAGATATTCTTGCAAGAGTGTGTAAAATGTTATAAGTTATATGTTATGGTCATTTCATGAAGAATATGTATGAGTTAAATGTAGTCAATCGTTTCCGCGTTCAAAGTTCAAAATTTTTGGTCTAATTGGGCACGGGGCGTTACACTAGGGGTGTAAACGAGCCAAGCTTTTATCAAGCAACTCGAGCTCAAGTTCAAGCTCGACTCGATCGAGCCGAGCTTTTATCGAGCTCAAACCCGAGCTCAAGCCTAGTAAATTGGCTCGAAACATATAATGAGTCGAGCTCGAGCTTTTGATAGCTCGGCTCGAGCGGTTATCGAGCTTTTCAAGCCTTAGTATAGATATATTTCCATATTATTTTTATGTATGTAAATAAGGGCCGATTTGAATATTAACCTAATTATAATGACTAACTCCATAAAGGATAAAATATTTTCTTGCCTTGGTTATGAGAATTTTATTGTTGGTTTTATTACTCTTAAAAATATCTAATTTGGTTTTCAAACGGTTAAGTATTTCTCTTCAGTTTGTAATTCGAGATCATGTACAAGTTCTATGTAAAGACTATATTTTTTTTGTGCCAACTGCAATTTTCAATTCGTTTTGACACATAATGGTGTATCTGCTATTTTGTTCGAGCTCAGTTCAGCTGCAAATACCAGTTGGCATAGATTCGAGTTTTTCATATATATTATTTCGAGCTTTTCAAGCTAAGCTCGAGCTTTGCTCGAATCCTACTCGAGCCGAGCTCAAACTTGGATGGTTAAAGCTTGACGAGCAATCGAGCCGAGCTCGAGCCAACCTTTTATCTTTCGAGCCAAGCTCGAGCCTTGTTGAGCTCGGGCTTGGCTCGGCTCGATTACACCCCTATACTCACCCATAGGTTAAAAATTCATACATGGCCCATTTCCAGTCAATGCAATTAACCATTGAATGCAAATTTTACCTAAACCCATTTGCAGTCAATGGTTTATGTCAATTTGATGTCATTACAATTTGCTGTCATTACCAAAAAACAATAATTACATACAAATTCATTAAAGTAAAACAAAAGATACATCTTATATTCATACCAAAAAGCCATAATCATTACATCATTCATTACTTCAAAACACAAAATTTGGCTTTTGACATTGTTAACTTCATACTTATACTAAACTTAATACAAAAGACCACCCACAGCTACTTAAGCAAACTTAGTGAACCAAACAAACAAAGCAAATCCCAACCAAGACAAATACAAACGTCTCCTAATCCTTGCACAATCTTGTTCCACTTGTCTTAGCTGCTGCTGAAGAGCATTTCTTCCCCTAAAAAACTTATGTAATTAAAATTAAATCATAAATATTTACCAAAGTTGGACAAGACCAAAACCTACGACCAGGGTTGTGGTTGGTCCAGGATGTACGAATCACTGCTACTTTACCACATGAACAATTCACCATTTTGAATTTTGCTTAAGTTTAAGCTTTAGGGTTTGGTGGATTTGAGTTTGGTGGGTGGAAACTGAATAGGGTTATGAGTAATGTTTTATAACGTTTGAAAAAATAGAGCCAAAAATGAAAAGACAAAAATACCCCCACGTGAGAGGCACGTGGGGAAACTTAACTGAGAAATTTAACGGGTGTTAGTCATAAGGACGAACGGGGTGATGAAACTACGATATAAGGATTCACAATGCAAAAATGAAAATGGAGGAACGAGCTTAGTGATTTTGGCCAAACCACATGGACGAACGGTGTAATTTACTCTTTAATTTATATATACCACTTCTACTTTCACCTCGCAAACTCCTACCTTGATTTACTAATCTATTTTCATACGTCATATGTGATTGTGCATGTAACTAAAATGTTTTCAAGTTCAGTACACTTTTTAACAATCTGAGAACTATATATGTGCTTTCATGATCCAACATTCAACGACTTTAAACACTTCATATTATACGGAGTACCACAGAACAATTCATCTTGAAAATTTGCACACTGGTGTTAGTTGATTTCATTGTGAACCCATATCACTTTTATGATTTTACACTGTTCTCACATTGCTAAAGGCGAAAAAAGAAGCCTACGGGCAAATGGGTATGTTATGATATAGAGTTAAACAAATACTATAAAAAATACAAGAGATGACCTAATATACAATATTTTGACATAACAACATGATGTCATCTATATTTATATTTCCTATGTACCGGAGCCAAGGTCGTCTATTTGGACATTTACAGAAGGGTGGCTGGACATTACAACACACGCAAGACATTATTGGTATGGTTGAAAGCATATTTCCTGAGATTACTTAAAAATGATGTTCTGGGATGTGTTGACTCTTGAATTGGAGATTTGGAATTGTTCATATTTCTTCTGATATCAAAGGTTTTAGTCTTCTTGCTACTTCATTACATTGCAAGTCAATTTCTTCATTAATCATGTTCAAGGCTGACTGACAAGAAGCTTCGTCTTTAAATGCAAGGGTCCATCTTCCATCAACCAAAGATTTTGATTTTAGTTTAAGGTTGGCGGCATTTTTGGCAGTTTCAGTTAAGGGTAAAGTAGATGGACGGATTCGAAGGTGTAACCATCTTGAATGTCTTTCATCTATTCTTGGCTGAGATAAAAAACCAAAAAAAATAAATCAATTAGTGATGTTGATTTTTGTCCATCAGAGTCCTACTTTTCCATTTTTGATGGGCATTATAGATATTCGATTAATAACAAAAAATACTTACTAAACCACATGCTTAAAAGGTATAATTTGCACAGGTTGAAAGATATATTTACACTTACATTACATCCAGACAAAGGTGCCACAACACGAACAGTTCCATAACGAGGTTTCTGAGGCAATTCTTCTGCAAGAATTATCCATCCGGATGTACCCATAGAAATCGCCAAGAGGCTAAAGTGACGTTCTTTTCCCCTCTCAAAAGCAATTCTACACGGCACCGCATCAACTGAATTTGAAAAACACACAAAATTACCTTTACACTTTGTAAGAAATATAAGTCATAAACAAGTCGTAATCGATAACTAGGTGAGCAACACTAACCAAGATTTAATTCAGTGCTCAGTTTAGGGCCAATGATATTCAAACCAGCAGATTTCGCTCTGGAAATTTCAGGGAAGTCAGCTGGAGGGAGGATAGGAGGCAGATCGGGTAAAGATCTACCGGCTGAGAAAATTTGGAGCTCATGAAGTAGCACGAACACCTAAGTTTGAAAGATACTAAGATCATGTTTTCCTTCACTAGATTTCACATATTAAATAGGCATGCAATATGAATTGGGTTCGAGGAAAACTACCTTAACACGCTCGTACATTATTTCCCCAGCAGCAAAAGATGATTCAATGGGCATAACTTCTATCAGAGAAACAAGTAGAATATCACTTTATCAACTTAAAAAACACATAGAGTACATCATTTATAATAGACATGGCAAATTGACAGGGTTGGATAACTGTCGAGAATACTTTGATTTGAACGGTCTGGGTCAAAACAGAACGAATTGACTTGTAAATACTTTGTCCAATTGTTATTTGATATAGACCTTGGGACTTCTTATATCTACATATTTTATTTAAGGGTTAATTACCTGAGAATGCATTTAACTTCTCATTTTTCTAGCTCCATGTAGTCATCTTTTTTTCTTCTTATTAAAAAACAAAACTTTTGAATTTCGCCTGTGTGTGTATTTTGCTCATGTAAAATGACCATTTTACCCCTCGCTGTCAATAGAGTTGTTACCAACTATAAGGGTAAAATGGTCATAGGATACACACAAAAGCAGGATTTCAAAAGTTTTATGTTTTAATAGGAAAAAAAAGATGACTACATGGAACTAGAAAAAATGGTAAGTTAGATGCATTCCCAGGTAATTAACCCTTTATTTAACCAGTTTGAGATATACTATAACCCTAATCAACTCATTTGTTAGTAACTGGGTTGAAATAGCCAATGCTAAATATATATATATATATATATATATATATATATATATATATATATATTATAATATTTGATCTTTATCCTATATATATATATATATATCATGAAGTATAGAACTATAGAAGGTGTACCACTCGTAGACGACTTCTTGGTTGGGAAAAGTATGGACTTGGGTTCTTTCCGAGGAGAAGAGGCCTCAATTGCTATAATAAAAAATAGAATTTTCAAATATTAGAAAGTTTACACAAACACAAACTTTACATACTTCTCCGCGGACATCAAGTACCTCTTTTGCACTTTCTCCATTCATCACATATAACTTGTATCAGTAGATCAGGCCAGGATCCTCTTTCCTCATCAGCAAGTTGGCTACAGCATTTCTTAAGGGAATCCTGCAAATAAGACCTTGATGTCACTCTTTTTCAAAAAAAAATAAAAATTAATGTCACTTGTCACAAATATTTGTTTTATTCTGTGTTTGATTAATTTTTAGTAAGGTACACATTAAGCAGATAAACAATGCACAAATGCCGCTGAAATAACACATTTTTTGTATTACAAACTTTATATAAAAAACTATACTAACATACTCTTTCTTCTACAGAATCATATATTAATTTTAGGAGATTCAAGCCTTGTAGCTTTGGAATCACATCAACTCTGATGGATTTTGTCTTTATTTTTATTTTTTTTTATTTATTTATTTATTTATTTTTAGAATGGCTAGTTAGTAGTTAGAGATTCGAGTCGTGCAGTAACATCCAAGCGGGCAGTATGCCTTCCTCGAACCTTCGCCTTAGGGGAATAAGCCCCACTCCTTTTTTCCGCTTCTCCCCTAGGAGGAAAACCCCATTGGCAGCCCCCCCCCCCCCCCCCCCATGGTTACCCCCGGTGGCCACTTGATCTAGACCAAGTGGTTGATGGATTTTTTCTTTATTACTTTCAAAATGTTACTTAAACCCCACTCCTTTTTTCCGCTTCCCCTAGGAGGAAAACCCCATTGGCAGCCCCCCCCATGGATTTTATCTTTATCTTTATTACTGTGGGATAACTTACTGTAGTAATCATTTGTGAATCCACAACCAAAAAAAAAAAAATCTTGTTGATTTATTAAGCTGGAAAAGAATATGCATTTGACACTCAAAAGCCAAAGCTCTTTTTTGGGGGTCACTGAATTTCAAACTAAAAAAATTCGTGCAACAATTACTCTGTAAATGCCGGATCTCAGATTCGTGTCAAATTTTCGTCAGACATATCCTATTTTTGTATCTAAACTAAACCAATTTTAGCTGGCAAGAGAGAAAACGCAGCTTTAAAGTGTTTTTTTTTTTTTTTTGAACGGCAAGAGAAAACGCAGCTTTAA
Organism: Artemisia tridentata subsp. tridentata; assembly: GCA_021014915.2. Taxonomy (NCBI): domain Eukaryota; kingdom Viridiplantae; phylum Streptophyta; class Magnoliopsida; order Asterales; family Asteraceae; genus Artemisia; species Artemisia tridentata. Next base: position 433,956,616 of record CP139508.1, read on the forward strand.
AGATGCATACACTTTTTACAAACACTTAACATACTTCATGGCATAATATACTTGACTCACCTTGAGGGATTGAAGATGATGTGTGGTAAACTCAGTGTCACTATAAGGAAGCAATTGCCTCAACAGCCAACCTCCATCCCATAAAGTTTCTGCTGATATGTTTGTTCGGCCAAAAAGACTAATCAATGCATCTAGTACCTGAAAGCAAGGATATGCAAATGATCAGAAAAGAAGAAAAATATAGCTTTAAGATTCAAGAAAAAGATTACATTCCAAAAAAGACTAACAGGGACTTCAACGTTTGTATGTAACAGTAAGCTCAAGGATCATATCAAATGAAATTCCCATTATGAGACTTCACTCTCTTCCTTTTGCATAAGCAAAATGCAGCTTCTAATATCACCATATTTATAATGTTTAAGTTCATGAACGTGTTTATAGCCTTCACAAGTCACTAGATCATGTGAAACAGCAGACTAAGGTAAAAATATGGCATAGTCAAAAAAAACAGATTTATTGGCAATATTAGTTAAAAGTTGCTGCATCCTAGATGTGTATATACACCACACACTATTTTACGTGAGTACTTCTCGTGTAGATCAACCATATTCTCTACTTTGAATCTCTCTCTCTGTAGATGTCCTCAGACGAGAAGCAACAATCTCGAACCATATACTTATGAACAGGTTGACTTGGGTTATCTTTTATCACTAACGGCTCAAACGGCTAAATTTTATAATATAGCTTAAAAGGATATGGTTCAGATGGGTCAAACAGGTTAAGCAATTGCCAAAGTGTATTTTTTTAAGCATAAACCTTTCTAAATCAACTTACACAGAAAACTATACCATCATAAAAATGATACTCAAACTCTTTTGCACCATAACTGAAACTAATTATTTATGAACTGAAACTAAAAGGTAGAAAGAATATGGTAAGAAAGTATTGTGGATCAACCCATTACATGTTATGACCAGTTACCCAACTCGCCTATTTTACCACCTCTAATTACCATGATCAAGTGTCAAAATATGGGTTCAAGTTCATTGATTATGATATGAACCTTCATACATAAAACATGATGCCTACGCAGACAAGTATTTGAGACAAAAAGAAAACTTCCAAAAAGTTGTCAGCATGAAAGCAATAAATAAAGAGTAGGGAACAGAGAAGTACTAGATATCTATGTACACGTGGGCTTTCTCCAACCTCTTGATAAGAGCATGACACTTCATATTGGTCCTGTTGACAGCAATTTGGGTGTCAATAGGATTCAGTTGAGCAAAGAAGAAAAATTATAGAAAAATAACAAGAAGCAAGTATCTATTGTATGTTATGTAAAGAGTAGCCGCATCGAACTATAAATAACAACAATTCTACTATATAAACATACGACCCATAACAGATAGAGGGTTCCCCTAGAAACATAGGATCTACATCCTATGGTGCAATGTGATCACTTCCCTTACTTAACTCAGGAGAGAGACATTACTAGAAATGCTCTATGACAGCTGACGTCCATGAGTTACAGACTTACAGTAGCCATCCAATTCATATTTAGTAGCTCTACACTAAACATTGTGTTCAGAAGTGCAAGCAACTAACTTAACCAAGACTATGCATCACGCACTCCTTAGATGTGCTGAAAATCAATATTAGTGACTGATAATTCAACGGTATTTAATGACATGATGGTAGCTTTGCTTTCGTGCTATTCTTGATGTTTTGGATATTACTGACACGTTAAGTTGACACTTTTTGTATATATGTTATGTACAGCAATAACTTACATCTAGAAAATGGCAAACAGAGTATATAACGAAAAACCACTTGAAAGTATTAATAAGTTCATTTCTTAGGAAAATTTCAATTAATAAACAGTGTCATATGACTCATATCATGCTGAAGGTTGACGAGGCATATCATACCTTTAACCGCTGTAAGTAAACATTGAGTTCACCATCACTACCATCCTTTGATGTGCAGTTTTTTGAAGCAAAAAGCTGCTCTTCACCAGTGTCCTCACCAACCAAGGCTTTCTGCAATGACAAAAAGAAGGTATTATGACTCAACTAGTCAAAGAGTAATTGGAGAAAAGGGGTATAATACTGTGAGGCATGTAACAACAGAAATATACAAGTGTTGCTGCTCAGCTACAATCAGCAATTGTGTCATAAATTCACTAAACAATAAGTATATAGGATCACAATGTTTTACTTTCCGATAACAACTACCATAGGTGACTACATGGTATATAACTTTTAACTGTACACATATAAAGTTCAGTCTTAGACATCCATGAAAACTAGTTTCTCAGTACTCCTAGGAAATGAGCTCTGTAATGGGCACCTCAACTTCTTTATCTAACATTTCAAATGTCTATTAGAAAGAAAAATAAATGTGAAGTAAACTAAGAAACTGAATCATTTACTAGGGCTGCAATGATCAAAGATAAATTGTTAGGACATCATGCATACTGATGTGCAAACTGAACTAAAACAAGACATAATGCAATTGTACGGGTGTGCGGTTCCTATATGGTAGTGTACTTACAGTTCTACATATGACAACATTATAGATTATGGCCAAAAGAAAACTTCATTCTATATAGCATAAACAGTAAGAAAATGTAAAGTAATCAATCGGTCATCCATCCATTAACAAAAAGACGGTTTGGACAAGACAAATTTTCATCACAATGACTTAAGGCTACGCATTCTGAAAGAAGAGCACAGGATATCTGACAATGTAAGTGATAAATCAGCAGCACAAACCAGCAAGAGTTTCTTATGTTGTTTACGTTGTGGAAGGATCCCAAGAGCATCTAGCATTGATTCATCAAGCTCTGCAGATTCAGAAAGGGGATGAGATCACATAATCAAACAGCAGGTGACAAGATAAATAAAGTGCAACCTTTAGTTTGCAGGAACGTAGCCAAAACACTCAAAGAACCAACCACTTGCATATCGTCTCCACTTGTGATGTATGAGATCAACGCATCCCTGCACAAGAAAAAGGAAGTAGATCAGAATAGATACCGGAGGGCTATAAGTAATAAATTATTGATAATATCAACATTAACTTACTCTAGGATGTTAACTAGATGTAGATAAAAGCAAAGGTGGAAGACTAGAAATCTTTTGTATGATTTGCCAATATTTAATAATAAATTTTAAAAGAGATGTCATTCCACGAGCAGGGCATAGGAGAAACATGTAAGCTAAGATTCATGTAAACAAAATGAAACTAAAGACTAGGTGTTGAATAAAAGAGCATGAGAAAAAGCATCTTTTTTTACCTATATATACTAAGGCTTAGTCACCATGTTATAATTTCTTAAGGTCTCAAGTTGGGCCTGCTTTACTTTTTTAAGCTTAAGTTTTGTTGAGTTGGCCGTACAAGCTTAGTTTGATGGTAAGATGCTAAGAAGTAAGACTTCAAACAACCAACTCAGCGTACTATTTGTTAAGTCTGTTTGTTAAGTTGTGTAGTCCAATGTTGACCCAACATCTTTTAAGCCGCGGCGCTTGTAGAGTCTGAGGAAGTGATTGCCTCCATGTAGACCTTAAATGAGAATTCTTTATACAGCCAAGGCAGTATGGATATCAGAGCATGATTTCGTTCCTATGAGTGATCCTGTATCAGTATGGGTTTGCGATTTCTTAACACTATTCAACTTTATGGTGGATCCAGTATTTGCAATTACAATCATAACTTTAACATAGCATAAAAATGGCACTGGAACGCATCACAAATCTAGTGGTTCCCAGCATTCTTATAACCATTGGGGGTACAAAGCCACACCGATACCACGTAAGACAAAGGAGTAACTATACTAAACTAACATATATAATGATAATATGTGGTGTATCATGAGTAATATATGTTAACATCAGAATATAATCTCTAACAGACAATGCAACAAAAGGAGTTAATTAACTCAGACAAGAAAATTAAGCGATGTTCCATACCTTAAAACTGAAGCAGAACCACAGCCCTTATGTTGAACACTTGATGAAGTAGATAAACTCGGGATAGAAACTACCATGCTACTAGGCACCTGATTTCCACTTGGATTCTCATCATCTACATGGCTCTCATGAGTTTCGTCATGGTCATCCATGAAGCCATTGACTTTAGCCTCAGAACTTGGCAAAAGGGTATCAATAGAACAAATCAGAGAGGCAGCAACAGTATTTGCCAGATCTTTAATCTTAAGGATTCGCAACATGCAAACAAGCAAATAAAGAGAAGTGACAGAGCTGAACTTCATTCCCTGAGATTATAAGATTCCATGTTTAGTAAATGCGGGTTTCACTATGAATAAAATTAGGTTCCTGCAGTGGCAGAAATTGTATGACGATAAGAAACAAATGATGAGAGCAAATCTATACATTAGAAACTTCAATTCTTAGTGAAGGAAGAAGCAGCGGAAATACGAGGAGTTTCAACATGCTGTCCGTGATTAACGTCCCGACATCTGGGATCCCAGCTGATACGACATCACTAAGATAATACAGATTGTCTTCAATTTCATCCACTGCAGATAGTATGGTAGAGGTTGATTCAGGACCCTGGTTCCTGTATCATCAGCAAACATGATGCTCAGATAAACTATATAAGATATGATGGTGGGCAGGTATCTATGCAATCAGTGAAAAACTAATACTCAATTATGAAAAAACAAATAAAAAAAAAACGATACGCACTCTGTGGTAGGAGATATTAATCCATTTAAGCTGATGCAGTGGTCTCTAAAAAATTTAACAAAGTTCACAAAGTAAGCATCATGGGGGGTGCTGGCGATATATTTATTAACATATACATCTCCGACTGCAAAATAATAGACATGAGTAAGTACTAAAGTACAAAATACTTATCCCAAGGGTGCTTTTGGGAAGCGAATATTACACATTTACACTAGATTAATAAGAACTAGCTTACCGTGATATATATTTAGAGTCAATGCACGAACTGCAGTACGGATCATGCCCTCTTCATGGAAAGCAAACCGAATTGCCTCGACATAAAGTGGAAAGGAAACTATTTCCTCCTAGATACACGTAGAAGATAAAAGTAAAATATTAAAAAGGATGAGAGAAGGTGATAGAAATCGAATCACATGTGTATACAAGGCATGCACGTGAGTTATTCACAACCAGTAGACAGCAATGTGCAAAGAAACAAACTTACTTTCTCAGTCTTAACAAGCAAAGATATGGTATTCTTGTTCAACTTCCCACTGATTGCTCTTCAATAGATGCAATTCAAATTGGTCATAAACAAAGAGAAAAAAGATAAAAATCAACAGTGAAGCAAGATAGAATTGAACATGATGAGTTCTGAAATCTAAAACTCAATAGATGGGCTGGAAGATAACAAACCTGAGGAAGGATATGTAGTATGACAATAGCTCTTCATTCCGGAAATCAAAAGGATAAGTTATAAGGAAGTTTATATGTTCATTACTGAACAAATAATCTGCATATTTTCCATTAACATATTTAAATTAGAAACAAAAAGCAAATAAAATACTTTTAAAAACATAATGCTTCACACAAATGCATGCCCACCCACGACACACACACATACAGTAAAGGATGTTTTAAAAAGACTGAAACTGTGAGAAGGGCACTGATGCACAACTTTTATAAAACTATTGCACAATTCACAGAACTTGCACATCAATTTTATGAAAGTTATGCACTTCTCATACTTCTCACGATATGTGGGTGTGACTACATATTTGTGAGATGTATCATTACAATATAACCAGATCTTACATATGGAGTGGTCACTTTTCAGGTTCTGTATCATTATGCTCATTGTTTGTAGCAATTGGACAGAAACTATCACATTCTTGCTGACCTTTAATATACGTACAAATTCCCCCATGACCTGCTTCTCCATAAAAAACCTGCTAATTAAGTATCGTTAATAACATATCTTTTTCAATATGCATATTCCACACACACATCAGTATACAGCACATATGCAAAAACGTATAAATTAAGCAGAAAATTAAAGAACCGCACTCGAAGAAATTTGCGTCATGTTGGTCGCCATATGTTATCAACTCTGCAATTGATCGTAGTGCCTCAATCACAAAATCCTATGACAACATAAAGAATTATAGTCAATGAAAACAGTGCAATACACATATCAACGCATTCAGAACAACAATACAACATTAGGAAAACAGGATTATCAATCTGTTACCTTGTTAACATCATTGACAACTTGAATTTTCATCAGCTGGTCAGTCAAATATCTGCAGCAAAAGCAAATTAATTGCCGGTAAGTTGAATATCTACGACTATTACTTCCTTTATCGCCCACTACCAACTATCTTCTAACTTTATGCATAGAAATATAGCTTCACTCGTAGTAAGAGATACATAACTTCACTTTCATATAATCCTATATCAATTTATACTGTCTACCCTGCCAGAATTTCTAGAAAACCCGAAATGAGATTATCTCCACTCTTGTTTGCCCCGCTATCATACCATTTCTTTAGCATAAAGTTAATTAATCTAATCCTCTACATCCTTCCGAGTGTATGTATCTCTGCAATCTATTTTCCTACTTTGTTCATCGCATTGGGAATTTATAGTTTTGGTATGCCATATCATAAGTAATATTCTTATTAGTGATCTATATTTTACTTGAAAAAAACTTGTTGCTTAAATTTTTTGCTTGCTCATCTTCCTGTTTCAAACTAGAAAACGTATAGAAAAAAAAAGAATAAGCCCATAGTCTCTACTTACAAAGCATCAAACACAATTCCATTTTTTCATATCTTCGTTTGGTCTGCTACAAACCAAACAATAGCATACGTTCGCCTTCGTTTACATTTACAAAGAATTACATGTAATTCTTTTCACTTGCCTTTTATATTAACTTTTGGGATATTATCTTATGCGCAACACACGTACGTTTAGCTAGTTACTACAAACTACAAAAAGCATGTCACGTTGCAAACTACCATATCAGTCTTTTGAAAATTAATTTAGAGGCTGTGAAGATCAGATGTTTGCACTAAGAGTGTCCTATAAGCACCAAGTTCAAATTATGTGCCAATGCAGCAGGATAAAAACGATACCTGAATATAGCTTAGCTAGATTTAGTTTGTAAGCACCACCAATGTTATCATTTTAGATAACGAAACAAAAGGGGATTTAAATGCCTTGGGCATTTCTTGCATATATACTTTTTTTGTGAAACATGAGATAATAAAATTGGATTTAAATGTCAATTTTGTTCCTCTGCTTGACTTGTTTTCTTTTGTTTCGTGTTAACTAGTTTCTCAACAGTGCTAGGAGTCAACAAGTTTGGTGCATATGAAATAACAAAAGAGGATGATTGTGCTTATTATTATGGTTATCACTGATGATTTCCTTTGTTGTAATGGACATACATGTTTAGCACATTCGGTGATACGCAAATGTATGTGAATGGGCTGCTAAATTTAAAATGTGCATATTACTAATTTTGGCCTAAATCATAATATGAACCAACTAGAAGAGTAAATAATAAGAAAATAAAAAGTGAATACCTGAGTTCATCAAGCGTGAATCGATCTCTAGATCTCCAAAACGAAAACCACATAATGAATCACGATTTTCCAATTAACCTACGTAACATCATCCTCCTCATAACAACATATATCTCTCCTTTAATTCACCCTCACCGTTGAGATCGCCGATTGGGGATTAATTCCGGTTAAAGCAAAGGTTTTCTTTTCTTTTCTTTTTTTTTTTTTTTTTTTTTTAATTTTAAGTGATTTATTATGAGTCGACAGCAATTAGGAGAAGAACTCTGTTTGCTTTGCTGAGCTGGCAACTACCGGGTCGGGTTCTTTTTATATACTATGAGTAGTACTTTCTTTTGAATTTGTGATTGTCAAGTTGTCATGAGTTATTATGAGGTTATGGGCCACTTGTAATAATAAAAGCGTTTGGTGGTATCTTAGATGATCAGGTGTACTACTTACCACGATCACCATAACATCGACATACTTTTTCGCATCAGTTTTTTCTCTCGTAATCGAGTTTTAAATAAGTTTTGTATTTTAACTGATAATTAATCTAAAATTATAAAAAGAGTAAATGACAAAAAAGAAAATTTAAACTTCTTATATGATTAAAAAGCGTATTTACCTAAGTTTACATTACTTCCTTCTCGTTTTTCATGTTATCTATTGAATATTGAATTGTCACTACCCTTGTTTAATGTAATGTGGAGAATTTCTTATTACCTATCGTGAGTTTGTCAGTCCCACGTCTATGAACTAACCTAAGTGAGCAACGTCCATCTGAATGTCAATAACTCACCCAATAACTAATTCACGTAATAAATACTCAACATAGTTAATAGGCTAAGACATAAGCACTAACTAGACGTGTTTTAGTGGACGTTCAAGCTAAGACAAGGGATATAGCCAGTTTTTCCAACTCCTAACGCACACACCATTAACAAGAGACAATAGATAAGTGATTGACAACTAGGTTTCATGAATTCCTAAGTAAACACTAATTGATTTAGCCTAACACAGCAATGGATAAACAAGAATTAAACATAACCAAGCAATTAAGGATAAACATAATTGATTGGTTGATGAATAGTACTTATATTAACAATACATGAAGCTTCAACGCCCAAAGAGGCCTAAATAAACTGAGAAAAACACATAGGGTTCGGACCCCAAGTTGCACACAAAGTTCCACACACAATAATGAAAAATATGTGTTTGTATATATAGAATTCATAATGTCACGCCGTTGGGTTATGCTTGTGACGTTGTCAGCTCACCGTCCACTTGGGATTTCATTAGTCCACCACCATATGTGACGGTGTCACCCTTTGGTTGTGACGCTGTCAATTGAAGCCGTTTCTACACACTGACCCGTCATAAATAATCTTGAAATTGTACTTTCTAGGCTGAATTGGTGACCACGTCAGAGATGCGGTCGTGTTGTTGAATTTGTCATTTCTCTTCGTTCTTCGTCTAATCGAGCCCAAAACTTGTACATTCTGAGCATCTGCTTTCCCAAGTACCTAAAACTCAAATAGAAGTAATTTATAGCAATATATGATCAAAAGTATACGAGTTTAGAGACTAGATGACCCCTATAAAACGTATGAAATTACACCTCATCACGTACATGCTGAGATTGTGATTTCATAATTCATATATAGGATCACTGGATCTATTATCGGCAACCGAGATTCCATTAAGGTTTACACGTGTTTGTAGCTAGGTGCCCTTTGTCACACTAGCAATTAGGCACTAGTATATTCTCTTCCTTTATGATCATGTAGCATGCATGAGACTCATTATCATGTGCTTAAAAGTGGTGCTCGTGAGCTTGTGCCCTTTTTCATGCCTATATGCATGTTGCATTATATTTCTGTTGCAATTGCTGCGTTTTTGTTTGGCAACTGTAACAATGGATGTAGTCTCTGATAGAAACCGATTCGAGATGGTTATTCTCCTTCTAAACTAAGAACTAACTCTTGAACTAATTCATTCTTTTTCTTCTCTGATTTGATTAACAAAGCAAGTTACATTTAAATAGGAAATAAACTAGTAGTGTATCCTAGTCTTACGACACAAGAACGAAAACATGGGAAGTTAAATACACGTAGTGCTAAAGTGGTAGACTTGTGGTCCCTAAAATTTTGCATGAAACAAACTAGTTCAATTGTATTACGTGGAAAAAGGGTGGGTCGCGTTTCGGTGGCATGGTTCGAGTGAATGAAAGCACCAATTGATAGAAACCGATTCGAGATGATTATTCTCCTTCTAAACTAAAACTAAACTAAGAACTAACTCTTGAACTAATTCATTATTTTTCTTCTATGATTTGATTAACAAAGCAAGTTACATTTAAATAGGAAATAAACTAGTAGTGTATCCTAGTCTTACGGCACAAGAACAGAAACATGGGAAGTTAAATACACGTAGTGCTAAAGTGGTAGACTTGGTCCCTAAAATTTTGCATGAAACAAACTAGTTCAATTGTATTACATGGAAAATATAGAGATCATGGTTGCTTGTGGTCTTCATGCACGTATCAGTCTCATTTTTTCTTGCTTTTCTTTTTTCTCTATGTTTAAGATCAAGTAATGTTAAGGGTATTATAGTAGTTATGGTAGTTAAGTCACCAACCAATAGGCGTTGTAGGTTTATGGAAACAAAACTTTGATGGGTAATTTGGGGTCATGATCTAAATCAGGATCCATTTTATAGAGTCATGGGTCAAGTAAGGTCAATATTAAATCCAATCCATTAAGAGAGTTCAAGGAAGTCAGTGATACATTTATTATACTTGTATTTCTTAAAGGGCTCAGGTTACAATACCCTCGCTAAAAACCCAGAACTACACAAACCTCGTACACACAAATAATAAATTGACAACATGTTAGTTTCATTATAAAATCAAGGTAAACCACCATATTACAAAAACCCAGGACAAAACATCATATCGTATCCATAATGCACAACACATCATATCGTATCTACTCCATTTGCTCATTTTGTCTTGAGTAAGTAATCTATTTTGAATAGCCATCCACATTACAAAAGAAAATTTTGGAAAACACTGAGCAGACCAGTTTATCTCACACCATCTAGTATTAGGCTCAACATTTGAAAGATCATTATACACTTGTTTCACACTGAACTACACCTCTTTTTCCTTCTTTTGTCTTCCATATAACAGTGTCTTCTATGTTGGGATCTAAAATTGGAACTTGTATATTGACAATTTGAGGGAATAGAACTCTCCATTATTCTGGCCACTTCCAAGTATTTTCCACTATCATATCCTTGATTCTGCAAGCAGCTGATAGTCTAGCATTATGGCTATGTTTGTCGATGCGTAGCAGTAAGTAGTAGTTGTTTGTTTAAAAAAATGTGTTTGGTAACGTAGCTGTAACTTTAATTATAAAGTGTAAAATTGCCAAAAAGGTAATATACACATTAAAATAAAATAATCGATTAAACAATTAATAGGGTATATATGTAATTTCAGAAGCCAAATGCTTGGAGCAATTCTGGAAAGCTTCTTCAAGAAGCATTTTAGATTGGAGCAGTAACATAATATTCAAACGCTTGCTAAGGTGTTACCAAACAAGCTTTTCATCTAAAATGCTTACCGCTTGTCGCTCCTAAACGCTCAAATGCTTGTTGCCAAACATGACCTATAGAAATCTATGTGTTTAACAGTATCACTGATGGCACCAAACTCATTCCATACATCAAACCACATTAACCTTATTATTGTTGCCGGTATGACCTATTTTTTAAGTGACATGTGGAATCCTTCTCAGCCATTAGATATTGCTACTTTTAATCCTAGCCATCTTAATTCAACTTTTGATTTGGGCCGTCAGATTTTGTCCCCTACTGTCATCCGTTGGATGTGTAGAAAACTGAAAAAAAAAAAAAAAAAAAAACTGCCATAGAAACAGTTTCTCAGCATCATAAAGTGCAGTTTCTCACTTAATATACATTTTCATCTATAACTTCTCTCTCCCAAGTCCCTTTCATTTCTCTCTCTCACACTTTATTCTCTCCACAACCTCTTTCACACACAAAAAACACATGCAAAGAAACTAGTAATGGTATTCTTTTTATATACTACTAGTACTTTCTTTCGAATTTGTGATTGTGAAGTTGTGATGAGTTATTATGAGGTTATTGGCCACTTGTAATAATAAAAGCGTTTGGTGGTATCTTAGATCAGATGTAGCAGTGACCACGATGACCACATCGACATACTTTTGTCGCTTCAGCTTTTTCTCTCACAATCGGGTTTTAAATAAGTTTTGTATTTTTACTGATAATTAATCTAAAAATGAAAGAAAAGTAAATGACAAAATAGTAGATTGTTACGAACTTCTTATATGATTAAAAGCGTATTTACCTATATTTGTATTTATTTCTACTCGTTTCTCACGTTATCTATTGAATTGTCACTACTTTGTTTAATGCAATGTGGAGAATTTCTTATTACCTATTGTGGGTTGGTCAGTCTCACGTCTATGAACAAGCCTAAGTGAGCGACACCCATCTGAATGTCAATAACTCACCCAATAACTAATTCACGCAATAAATACCGTACATAGTTAATAAGCTAAGACATAAGCACTAACTACACGTGTTTTAGTGGACGTTCAAGCTAAGACACGGGATATAGCCAGTTTTTCCAACTCCTAACGCACCCCACCATTAACAAGAGACATTAACAACTAGGTTTCATGAATTCCTAAGTAAACACTAATTAATTTAGCCTAACGCAGCAATGGATAAACAAGAATTAAACATAACCAAGCAATTAAGGATAAACATAATCGATTGGTTGATGAATAGTACTTATATTAACAATACATGAAGCTTCAACGCCCAAAGAGGCCTAAATAAACTGAGAAAAACACATAGGGTTCGGACCCCAAGTTGCACACAAAGTTCCACACACAATAATGAAAAATATGTGTTTGTATATATAGAATTCAAAATGTCACGCCATTGGGTTATGCTTGTAACGTTGTCAGCTCACCGTCCACTTGGGATTTCATTAGTCCACCGCCATATGTGATGGTGTCACCCTTTGGTTGTGACGCTGTCAATTGAAGCCGTCTCTACATACTGACTCGTCACAAATAATCTTGAAATTGCACTTTCTAGGCTGAATTGGTGACCACGTCAGAGATGCGGTCGTGTTGTTGAATTTGTCGTTTCTCTTCGTTCTTCGTCCAATCGAGCCCAAAACGTGTACATTCCCAGCATCTGCTTTCCCAAGTACCCAATGTTAGACCCGTTTCCCAAATACAAATAGGCCCCACCTTAGATGAAAGTAACTAAGGTTTAATGTGATTGGTTAGTCAACAAAGTTACGTGAAAGTCAAACCCGATAGTCAACTTTATGGTCAAAGAATGTGTTATAAGGTTATGGAAAATATTATGTGGCAAAATAGAAGGAAATAGACTTCAAGGGCTTAAGTTGTCATATGCTAAATGTGTTATAGTAAGTATTGGGGCCAAAATAGAATGAAAGGGACTTGAGGGACTAGTTATGCCATTTGTCCAAAGATGTAAACTAACTAGTTATATCTAGGAATGTCTAGACTTTTCCACATTGTTCAAGGGTGTTGGGATGTCCGGTTTTTAGAGAGAAAGAAACGAGGGAAAAAGTTAGTCTTGATGATTAAGGAAGAAGATGATGGAGATATTATGCTTAGGGTTCTTTCTAGCAAAGATCACTACAAGTAAGTAATCCTTTATAATGATTATAAGGTTAAGGTTTATGGGTTAAGTGGGAAATCATCATATGATCAAAGTATGATCATATGATGATATGGAAAGGATGATTGGGTAAGTTATGATGGGTTATATAAACCCTTGTTGATGGTGTTGAGTTATATGTATTATTAGGTCTTGATAATGATTAAGAAGGGTGATGATGACGATAAAGGATGATGATGATGATGGTGGTATTAGGATGGTAGCTTAGCTTTGAAAGCTAAGGTAAGTAACTTGATTGATAAGTGTTTAATATGATTGTTTGCATATTATGTGATTATGAGTATGGATGTTATAGCTGATAGCTTTGAATTAGTGAGTGTGGACTTGATAGGTGATTTGCCTAGTTAGCCAACTCAAGTGATAGATTATGAGTATGGAATGGCTAAGGTATGTTGTGATGTTTATGTGCTTAATGTGATTATGACCATATGTGCTTAATGGTTGAAGTATTCGTGTTGCATATATGTGGATTAACGTGTTAATCTAGTTACTTACTAAGCGAAAGCTTAAAGTTTAGTTGACAATGTTTTGTAGGTTGTTCATGAGATGAAGTTATG